>JAOEGS010008685.1:29692-58086 GCA_025447755.1 Corythornis vintsioides | reverse complement strand
TTGTGGAGTCTCCATCTCTGGAGACACTTAAGAGCCGCCTGGATCTGTTCCTGGGTGACTTGGTCTAGGTGATCCTGTTCGGGCAGGGGGGGTTGGACTAGATGATCTTCTAGGTCCCTTCCAACCCTTAATATCTATGAATCTATGAATTTTTATTGTATGTGATGGTACACTGTGTCACAAACACAGTTCAGTCCTCTCATCTTTCTTTCAGCGTTTCATCCTGTTACTCTCTCCCTCCATCTTTTTTTTTTTTTCTCCTCTCTTCCCTTTTTACCTTTGCCTCTGCTCTTTTTTTTTTTTTTTTTTTTTTTTTTAATGGCAAATTCACCCGTTGGGTATAGCAGCCCACTAAACACTGGTACCAAACATAGGTTCCCATGATCCCACAGTAGGTCTTCCACAGGAAAATGCCACTTAAAATGTTGACATGACGTGGAGGATGCCTTAGGTATATTTTCACTTTCAATAAAACACAATGGATGATGACACACTGAAAATTCTTCAGACTTCCCTGCAAACTAAGGATAGCTTTGAATGAAAAAAAAAACAAAAACCCCACACACAAAAAAACCCAAAACAAACAAACAAACAAACAAAAAAAAGCCACCTCATTTTCGAGCACTTTATCTTTTGCCTTGATGAAGCTGGATTGGAAGAGAATATGGTTTTTACGTAGGAGGCAAGTTTTTAAGACACATCAGGTCTCTGCTTGGCACCAAATAATCACACACTTGCCAACAACCACTCACAGGGCCAGTGTCAGCCTCATGCCCTAGGGTTATACTTCAGACCAAAGCTCTTTAGAGAAAATGTGGTCTGGCCACACACTTCTTTCTTTACCCAGAAAATATTCTTTATGGTGGCTGAGGTTGTAAATAGGTGGCGTAGAACTTCCTGTGATCGCTCTCCACCCTCTGTAACATAAGCAGCATCAAAATTTGTCTCACTGTTGTGCAGCAAGGCTGCAAGGAGATTGTGACCCAGCCTTACACATTTAAAAATAAACTACCTTATTAGAATGTCATACTGATGAAAGATCAACCCTATCTGTATAAAAATCCTTTGCACTAGATCTGTTATCACAAACTAGTTTGATTGTACGTAAAAGAAAAACCCTAAATGAAAATTATTCATTCTTTATTGTGCAATTAAAAGATTAACTTCCTTAACAGTTGGTTATTTTTGAAGGTGTACATCCTACTTTTGTTGTCTTATTTTTACTAATGAGAGGTTTATAGTAGGTTTTAACTTAAGAATGATTACTGATGGTTAAACGCTGTAATTACATGCCTTACAACAACACATGAAGGTGAATTCTAGAGAACCTGCATAAAATGACAAGTTAATCTCCCACATATAAAAATGAATACTTTACATGCTGTCAGATCTTCAGCGTTGAGTAACAAAACTCCCTTCTTTTTCTGACCAAAACAACAATGGGTTAACAAAAGCAGGAACTAAAATCTCTATTTTCTCCTCTCTTTTGTTCACAAAATATTGTATTACAGGACTTAAGGAATTTGAAATGCCATGATGTGAAAAGCTATGTGACCAAAAGAATAATAACAGCAGAACTGTCCTATTTGAAAACAAGTTCATAAGCAGTTCATAATGAAAGCCTTTGAGACCCATCATATCCATCATATTAATTTAATTTAAAAGCAAAACAGAAATCCTAGGTAAAGGGCAAAAGGCTTTATGGGCATAAAAGTTAAACTAACATTGCATTCTATTAAAAAAAAAAAAAAAGAAAAAAAAGAAAAAAGGAGGAAGAAAGAGAAAAGAAGGAGCAGCAACAAGCAGTACGTAAGTCAATAGTGTTTGTACTGTTTCTGCATGACTGCATTTTCTCATACAAGAGGTACTTCTGGACTACAATGAGACTGCGGTAAACCATCTGTTTAGGGATTAAGGATCCAGTGACATTGAATGTTCAGTTCAACATAAACTGGTCCCTTGTTTAACTCTGCATTCACCATTGTCCCCAGAAAAACTCAACAAGTACCAGCTTTTAATTCTGTGGATAACCAGAAATATACTTTCTTCTTGGTCTTGAAAAATTTTACTAAGACAGTTATGTAGCTATAAATTTTAATTTAAATTATAAAGTAAGTAAGAAAAGTGTAGGCCTGTAGCTATAAGGCCAGCTGAAGACTGTCAGCAGATTATTTGCAGTGTTCAAATTGTAAAAACTTAGGGTAGACCATACAACAGTATAAACGTTCTTATGAGCATAATTAAAAAATAAATAAATAAATAAATTTAAATTTCAGGAACATCTTTGCATTCAGAAAATATTTAGAAATGTTGCATCTTTTTCCGAAGTAGTGACATAATACTCCCTTTGACAAAGTAAAGCACATTTGTGGAAGTAGACGCATTTGAGTTGTGCATTTTAGTGAGACATCTGATGAAAAGAGACATAGCTATTGAAGGAATTGTCTCATTTATTGATTAGTATTACAAGCCCAATGATTAGAACATGTACATAATGCATCTACATCTCTAAATTTTAGCATATAAAAAGCATATTATCCTTCTATAAAACACATACTATGTTACTTTCTAACACACTAACATGAATGCATCACTAACAAGAACCATACTTTTCCATACTCAAAAGCAGCCCCAAAGTGGTAAATTGTACAGACTCTACTGTTGATGTCACACTAAAATAAAACTTGTCTTTCTTCTTTGATCTTCATCAGCTTGCCCTTTTCCATTTCAACTGTATCTATGAGTTGACAGACCAGAAAAGTGCAAGGCTTAAGAGCAGCAGCAGCACAACACAATTAGTTTCCTTCAGCAAAGTAAAAACTCTTGTTTAGCAAACTAAATTGCTTGCTGGCTAAAGGCAAAGTAAATGCACTCAAGCTAAAACGCAAAAGAAAGCCACTAATTGCCTGAGCTTAGAAAGCTACTTCCCCTATGGGCAGGTTATTCTACAACTGTAAATTAATGGGTGGCACATACGACTGGCTGCTATCAAACACGGAGTGATGCAACAAGTCTAAGTACATGATCCCGCACCATTGATCCGTTCCAATATCGTGACGTTGCTGTGATCTTAGCACAACTCTGTCTTACCATTTTGCACACTTGTACATGAAACTGTGGCCTCTGTTTAAGGACCCCTCCGATTACATGCCATTCCTCCCTCCTCAGGACATTGAAGCAGGTGTTCAATTCAATTTCTATGAGCGATGAGAATGTGCTTAAGGATGTCTTGTAGTAAGAACACTATATATATATACCTGAAATTGTATTATTTGTTCATGATTATTCAGCAGAGTCTGCCTCCTTCAACAGACAAGGAAAAGGGGAATTAGTGAAAGCAGCTGAAGAACACAGCATCCTTCAGATACACTGTACACTTGCTTCTTGTTGGCTCCCACAAGCTGAATTCTTCAATGGGAAAAGTATTCCTCAGCTTATCAGAAATGCAAGGGAAGAAAAAAACTCTGAACTACTAACTATAAAGAGAATCCTATTTTGGAAGTAAATTATCTAAAAAGGCACATCAGCAATGCTCCTCTGTAGGACTGGGCATATCAACAGCCAGTCACTGAACAAGGAGTTAAAAAGTAAAGTTTCAAATTCACCTGCCCACAAGCCAGTATAATAAAACCTGAGAAATAATGCTTTAAGTAGCTCACCTCATAAATTCACCAAGCTTGTCATAGACAGATGACTATCCAAGATTACCAAATGCACCAGTATTTTTGTTTACATCTTAACCTCACTAAAGAATGATGACACTAAGCAGAATGTTTATATCACAAGACAGGATAGTCACAAGTTCCTAGAACTATTACCTCTTCCTTGTTCTCATTGCTTGCTGCACCCTTTCTTTGCATCAAGCTTTGAAGTAGACCATCAACACCTTAGGTAGATAATGTATCTGTGCTGGTTCTGCACAGTGCCCAGTACAGTTCACCTTTGATCTCAGCTGTAATTTCTACAGATTTTTCAAATATAAAATAAGCAGGTTGGCTAAGGAGCAGCCTTGGGAACTGCACAGTTTTTGTGAAATACCTTCAAGATGGTTTGGGCTATATGCTTGCCCTGTCCTTTATGATTAACAGTGAATTAGTTAACTCCTAGGCATACCAGAGCCAGCTGCAAGCAGTTTACATTTCTTGCTATTTTTGTTTCCTGCTTGCATGGTTTTAGACTAAAAGGACAGTTGTGCACCGTGCTTCACTGTAAAGGATGTGTTCCCAACTGTAGTAGAAGCATTGCACTTAGCATTCAAGCTCATAAGCACTAAAAAAAAATAATTTAAAATTCAAAGGAAATAACAGAAGAGGTAATTGCAGCTGCCATAGGCACTTAAAAAAATAAATAATAAAAAAAAACCCCACCACAGATGCAGAGTGAGAATGCTGTAGTTGTTACAATGCCACATCAGACAGTCTCAGGTCACCAACTTGCGTGCCAAGACTTAAGATTTAACCATGGATACTTAAAAGTATCATGCTCTGGATGGGGTCCAAAAAATCTCATCTACAGAGAGCAAGTGTAAGTTTTGCTGGAAGAAAGAGGCAGTTGTTTGAATTTAATAGCCAAGAAGCACCCCCAGGGCAGAATGTCCTGCCGTTTTTGGACTGCATCTCAAGAACAAGGGTCCTTAAAAGCATGAGTCCCCATGAAGTTTTACACATACCAACTACTTTCCCTGAGGTTCACTGCTGATTCCAAATAACTCCATCCTATCCCCTGGACTGGGAACCAGGATAGGCAGCAACATGGATGATTAATACAGAAATACGCTTTCCTCTAAACCACAAGCATTGAAGGCTGATCTGTTTCTTAGAGTCTCTTCCTTTGGATGAGAGAGAAAATGTATCAAAACCAGTATGCTCTTAAAGAATTAAGATTGTTAATCTTCATATCACAGCCTGCTTTCATACATGTTTCAGAGATCTTCATTTTCCACTCAATGGGTGTAACACAATGTCATGTATTTTAAAAAGTCATCTCCCATGCTGCAGCACAGCAACAGGCAACATCGAGGGTTTATGCTACTTTTGACTAATTGGCAAACCATCTGCTGATATTACTGTAAATTCTGTCACAGACCAAAAAATTTGTAAATGCATTTAAATTGGCAGGTGGGAAGAGATGGACAGCTGTTGGTAGAGCTTCTCTTCTGTCACACATACAAGATTGTTTTTCCCAACACCAGATCATCACACAAGCAAAAGACGTTACCTAATCTTTCATCCTACATTTCTGCTGTTGCTTCTGTGATCTTTGAGAGAAGGCATTTTAAAACTCACTTTGAAGGACATATTGATAACCTTTAATGACTGAGATGGTAGTTAGAATTTATTATTTGTTCTCTGCAGGATGCTTAACTTCCCAATTAACATAAAATGAAGAGATACCCAAAATGCAACAGTCCACAGGAGCATAATATAAAAGAATCAATGCTCCACTCTGTAACCCAGTAGGGTAAGTGTTTTTCTTAAGAATATCACTCATGTTATGTTACTCTTTTTTTCATATGCTGGAGAGCCCATAAGATGCACATTCTCTGCTACTGCTATATTCCACAAAAATATTTGGACTTTTTAATGAATGAGGATGTATTCTCATATAGTGTCATTGTTTTACTACTTCCCATGTTTATTTGGACAGATTCATAGCACTGGGTAGGAAATGTATTGGTTGGCAACTTCAATTTTGGAAGGGAAAGTAAACACATGGTGATTAGCAAACAGTGAACTCTACTGTGTTTAATTTTGGCTTAACAAAAACTAAAAACACACACAGAGACAAACACATGAACCAGAGATCATTTTCAAATTTGTTCCAAGCAGGAGCATTTGTCTGTACATTTCCTCCTAACCCTTATTTGCAGAGTTTATAGGAGTTTTTGGTTTTTTGGTTTTTTTTTTAATGTGTTTACTAATGTTACTTGCAGATGTCAGTAAGGCACTATTGAAGAAGATAATGGTAAGTAATGAATAAAAATAAATGCCTCTGAGATGTAAATTAAATCACTAAACCATATAGGTTAAAGGAAGTTAAAATACATTTTTTAAATTGTGTCTAGTGTTGATAAATTAAAGATCACAAGAGTCATGTATAGAAGAATGCAGAAAAAAAATACTGGAGTCTTAAGGAATTTCAAGGCTAAAGATAAATACACAACAACCACGTTTCCCACTGTCATTGGTTTTCTTCTAGTACTCACATTGTTTCTTTCAGTGCTTCACTGCTTTACTTACCCTGAGAGTTGTGGTTTTTTTGTAAGGCACTCACTCTCACATGTAAATGTGCTATCTTTTCTGAGATTATGAAACCCAAATTTAAGTGGTCAGAGCAGAAAAAGAGGATCCCAAACTCACACAACCTATTTTCAGTTCAGCTGCAAAGTCCAGAGCATCACTTCAGGCAAGAGAAATACTTTTTTCTGCACCTAATTTCATCTTGCCATAACACTATTTCTCCACATAAATATAGGTAATACTGTATTTACACCTGTAAAACAGCCTCATAACAATACAGTGTAAGTAGGCAGTGCACTTAGGATTCATTACCACTCTCAGCACACTTTTCTAACTACCTGGCAAGTACTTTTCCTGAAGTCTGTGCTCATCATCGCAGAGCTTCATGTGTCTATGGCATAGAGCAACATACAGAAAAACATATTATACAACGCCTGCTTGCAGGCAATGCACAAAACCAGAACTCAGTACTCGATATTAAGTCAAAAAGCATTTCCTTCCACCAAGCCCTGAAGCCAAGGGCTGCATCCGCCAGGGCCACTTCGTTGATTTCAAACAAAGGTAGGAAGTGGCTGTATCCTAATGTTTCATTGTGGCCCCATGAGTCAGTGCTTTGGAACTCGGTACCTATTCTTCACTCTTTTACCAGAAGGAGAAAATAACCCTGAAAAGCAGCAGATAAACACTCCAGGCTGTTCAGATAAATGCTTTGCTCAAGAGAAATCTCATGGTCCTTAAATTTTCTTTTCATTTCCTAATCTCCAGCTCTGCAATAACATTCACTCACCAGCAGGAAAACACCAGTGGTGACTGATTTTTCTAATGCCATCATGACCCAGCACTAAGCTGCAGATTCAAAGCCACAGTTGTTGCAGAGAAATAAAGGGAGAAATTGTGCAGACTGAAAAAGTGACTCAGTAGCTTCCTTCAGTGGAAAACCACTCTTGCAAACACAAGTATAGGAAGGTTATTCACAGCAGTCATGTGAATTACATGCCACAACAAGAACATTTTCACTTACAGGTTAGCAAATTTTTTTTTCAGGGTTAACAGATACCTTTTTGTAAAAAACATGCATGAAGAAACAGTGGAAGGGTTGCCAAAACCACATCACACAGCTTTGACCATGATTCTTTGATTAGCTTACAAAACTGTTTATGATGTGGATGACCAGATTAACATTGCAAGATCTTTGCTATTGCCCACTGATACAGCATGCTACTGGGCAATAATTACAGCATTTTTAAAACTCTTTTTTTAAAAAAAGTTATTGAAAAGTTTGCTGTTGTTTCGTACCACTAGAAATAATTTTGTCCACCACAGCTGCAACAGTTGTCTGAGGTGAACAGAGGCAGAGGTTTAGTGCTGAAGTTACTCAGTATTTCAGAAGTTCAGTGTCTCAGAATTGTCTGAAACTGGAGACAAATCTCTGCCAACATTTCTAGTTAATGTAATCAAACCTTCTCAAAGGTATCTGTTGTGACTGCAAGATATTGGGGTTAAACCCTGTATATACAATCTTTATATACCATTGTTAGATACAGGAAGCTATCTTATTCAGACAGGGGCAATTTTTTAGTTCAAACGGAGACCCCATTTACAAGAGCTATTACAGAGCAGCATTAAAAACATACTAAAAGAGGAAAAAAATAGTTGGGCTGAAATGCATTATAATACATTTAACATTATGGAAATGTATTACCATATTTTGTACAAGCTGAGAACTTACTTTACAGCATAGTCTCAATAATGTGGTAGAGTTGTTTCATTATGACCACTGCCAATTGTAAAAATAATGCCATTGTTCTCCTATTGAGAAGGTGACATTTAGCCTATATATGTATGAACAATTTGTGGATTGAAATTAGTATTCATGTTTAGATTTCAGTAACATTCACTATATTTCAGCAACAACAGTTTTTGTATTTTATGAAAAAGAAGCATCACTGAAGCAAAATTAAACTTTTGGTTTTCCTAGAAAACCTTGATCTAACTATTAAGGTGTATCCTTATATATACTATCACTATCATACTGATGATTAACTTCTTGCTCATTTTGAAGATATGTAATGTCCCTTTGTTTATTTACCTATTATCTACCAATAAAATGCTATTTACCATCCAAGTCTTTATCGTATTTTAATGAGTCAAACCAAGCATAATACCAAACTGAGTGGAGTATATAATGACATATAATGAGGACAAAGCCATAAGAAACTACTTCTTACTTTCCCAACACATCAATAGTCAGAGCTGTTTGCAGAGGTACAAAAACTATGGAGAAAACAGTTTATAAAGTTAAAAAAAGGAAATGTAAGCAACAAGAAAGTTAAAAGTGCAGTAACAGCACTATCTTGTTTCATACATTTGGCAATGTGTCTAAAGCACCATAGTCAAAGGCATGATGCAGTATGTGCTCTGTTCCTGTCAGAAGCACTTCCCAATTCCAAACATCTTTAACCATCATCACCACCTCATTTGGCAATGGCTAGAAAGACTCAGTTCATCTACTCTAAATTTACTCCACATGAAATAGGCACAAACTTACTAGATCTGTATTGTCTTCACACAGAAAAAAAAAAAAAAAAAACAACTTTGGCAAACAGCAGCACATCATATAGCTGGGCAGCTACAAAGACAGTTGCATTGTATCATGAAAGCAAACTTGCACATTTGTCCACATCCTGTTTTCATTTAAAAATTTCAGTGACACTTTTCTTTATTTGTCTTCCATTCTAAGTTATTCCAGTTTCTCAGACCCACATTTTTTTTCCTTGCTGCTCTGCACTGAACACAGAAGTAATGTGTTCCAAACAGATAAGAAGCAGAATTTTTGAGTGGATAAAAAAGGCAAAAGCATATACAGAGAACTAATTAATATTTCTTTGGTTAGGAGCTGAGCTACAAAAACTCTGGAGGCTGTAGTCTACTTTCTTTAGAGTCAGCACCAGACTGACTCTAAATTCTCAGATTCTCTACAACAGCCCACTAAAAGAAAATTGTAAATTCAGGCAGACTGATTTTAATTTACTGCCTGCTGTATTTCTTAAGAGGAACATGCCTAAACTGGAAGGAGTCTTTTCAAGTAGCGCTGGAGATTGAGTGATTCGCCTTTCAGTAAACCTTGTAGTTAGTGTTTAACCACTCAGTAGAGTGAGGATAACAACCTCAAAGTCAGCCTGGTGTATACTAACTAAAGACTATGATAAGAAGACACAAGTCAAACTATATGAAAGCAAAAGTGTTATGTTAAACAAAAAAAATACTTTTCACATTACCTTGAAGACACCAAACTGGCAATTTCTTTTACTGTCCATGAAGGTCCCTTTGAGTCTACTGAGAAGATATTTTCTCATTTTCTCCAACTAGTTTGTTAACCACGACAAAAAAAAAAAAAAAGAATGGAAGACCGTATGTCCAAAACCTGTTTTCCGAAAGGTTTTAAAGGATTAAAAACTCAATACAAACTCCAATATAGGACAAAAACAATTTTTCACCCTATAAGAAGAAGAAAGCAGAAGAAGTGCCATTCTGTCTTTGTATTTTAGTGGAGAATGAGACATAAACATTACTCAGAGGTCACAGAATAACCCTACAGTAAAAGACTTCTTCAAAAAGAAGGTTTTAGTTGAGTTTGGTTTAGTTGAGTGTTTGGTTGAGTACCTTCAGAGAGAAAAGAAAACAGGTTCTAAAGAGCTCATCCATTTAATAATGAATGGTAATACAACTATACGGTGAAGCTCAAGAACCTCAGTTTAGCAACAGCAAGAATGACAAACCACTGAGACAAACTACCTCTCCAATCAATGCTGCATAGCTTTCTGGAAACAGGCTTAACCAAATGCAAGAAATACTGCTACTGAGTTACACTGAGGTCTAACCACCAGATCAAATGTCTGTTCTGACTCAAGCACCGTTCATTTTTTCTTTTTTTCTTTTCTTTTCTCTTTTCTCTTTTCTCTTTTCTCTTTTCTTTTCTTTTCTTTTCTTTTCTTTCTTTTCTTTTTTCTTTTTTGTTTTTTCTTTTTTCTTTTCTTTTCTTTCTCTTTTTCTTTTTTTGTTCTTTTTTTCTTTTTCTTTTAAATCAACCTATGGAATTTATTCTTTTAAATAAATAAATGAATAAATTATTTTAATTCTATCTTCTTACCTTTAATGTAGGTTTGACTCTTAGCATTGTTCACAAAGAACAATTCCTTTATGAAATGAAGGTGAGCACTGGCCTGACTCAGAGCAAAAAAAAAAAAAATTCTATCATCCAAACTGAATCATCTTCTCATAATAACAAATTTTAAGACACATTTCTCTATCTCAGATGACTCATTTATTTCATGTACCTAAACTCTAAAAATAAGATCTGAGTGTATGCTACTATTTATTCTTGTAATTAGAAAGATAATTGATTTGAGCAGAGAACTCAAGCACTCTCATAGTCTATATTTTGCCTCTTTCAAGAAAGGTGACCCTGACTAAGTAACTTAGCCTTCTTCATCTGTAAAATAGAGATAGGGCCACTGATTTGCATATCTCAGTGTAATAAGTGGATTAGCTTATGTTTTAAAGTGACATGACGTTGAAAAGCCAGCTTTAAACACAGTTTGATTAACATAACCTTATATACCATCTGCAAATTAATGAGTAAAATAATTTCACAGATTTCTTGCACAGATCAATAAATACAGAAAAGTCTAAAGATTCTAATACCTTCAGTGTTGTTCTGGTTTAGTAGTATTCATGAACATCACAGTTTGAACACAGAAATACCAATACAGCTTCTGAAAAATGACTGAGAGTAGCCCCACTGAAAAAAAAAAAAGTGCTTAGGAGTTCAGGACTGAAGCCCTCCCACCTTTGCATAAACTTGTGTCTGTCATGAGCTTCTCTTCTATACATCAGATATGTACAGAGAAAAAACTGTCAAGAAGAAAAAAAAAAAGAGTATGATGAAAGCCAAGTTTTAATTTAGAATTTAATAAAAATTGATTAAGCATCACAGAGCACAAACAAAGCTGCTCCATAAATCTCTCAGCTCATTTTGTGCAGGAATGAAAGAAAACACTGTCTGCTGAAGCAGATGACAGATGCTGGCTTAAAGATAAGTATTATTTATACTTCTGTACCAGATTTCTTCTTATGCATATCTTATCATGCATGGATATACAATCAACAAAGCAATTATTCTGTATCAGTCAAAGAACTTACAACATTCTTTTACTTCATGGGAATTTATTTTATACAGTTCATTGTTCAAAAAAATAGGAGAAAGAAAACTTGAAAGAAAATGTGTGAATTATGTCTGAAATATTATTTCATACTGAAGTACTGAAAAAGAGCAACTGGAAGCTTTATAAGCTATGTTCAGAAATGCACTGATGCTTTTCAACTCCCTGGGGAATATCTGCAATATCTGTAGGTGTCCCCAGTTGGGGTAGCTTTAATAAAATTCGCTGCTCTGGGTGATTCCTCCACTAACTACTCTAGTAACTTCTCTCCTACCTGAGAAAGGTAGAGGGGACCTACAGTCCATAGCATCTGTTTTTAGCATTATCATGGATATGAAAATGTATATATTTGATGCAAAATAATTTATCCATAAGCAGAGTTAAATATAACTTCCAAGTTTTTATACTTTTTCTTTCCTCCCTTTGAATGCTCACATTCAGCAGTAGCCCATTAAAACACTACATTTTTCTAGCTTAATGAACTAAAAGAAAGTAAATAAAAGGATATAAATAGTTAAATGGCTAAAGCAACCTTTATGCAGTCATGTACTGTTATTAGTCTAGAAGCCACAGATGAGAAATGCAGAAATAAAAGGCATGTTTCTGCCATGATATACAGGCACCTACATCGTAATCACAAAAGTATGGTTCTCAGAGAATTCAAATGACAATTCTTCAAAATTACATTGGCAAAGAAATTACTTGTAGGCTTTTCCTTTAATTGAGTAAAGTTATCTCTTGAGAATTAGAAATGTACAACTAAAATAGGAATCATAAATCATCACTTATGCTGCAATACGTGATCAATTTATCTTTTTTGAATTATGCATGAATGCACTATAGGAGCATATCAATTAGAGGATGATAACTCTTTCTAAGTTCCTATCATAATCTCCTCCCCTGTAAAGCTATACCATACAGGCAAGAGTCTACATGAGTAAATGCCATGGTTTAGTGTCAGGGCAGCTCCCTAGACCTACAGCAGACGCTCTCTGTTAACACCCTTCCCTCCCTAAAGGTGAAGAAAAAGGGAATAAGGGAGAACTGAGCAATTAGAAAAGGAAACTAGAGGAGCTTTAATGAAAGTGATAATAATAATAACAATAATGGAATATATACAAATATGTTCAAAGCCAGTGTCAAACCCAACCCCCTAGATAGTAATTATGTCACCGATGCTGTGGAGTTGGCAGAGGGAGAGTCCCAGACTGGGCTCCACAGCATACAGGAGCTGTGTTGAAGAGCTGGATTCTGGCACTGGGTTCAGGAACACACTGAGCAGGATCGAAAGCAGAATGGACAGAGCCCTCCTTGGTGCTCCAAGGAGAAGAGCTCCACAAGAGAAGAAGAACGATAACAATGAACACATGCAAGTCCCTTCAGAGCCCAGAGCTATATATATTGAATATGTCATATATGAGCTGGAATACATTGTTGGTCAGCTTGGGGCTGTCTGTCTTATTAGCTCCTCCCTGCAGGTCCACCCTTTTACTTTCTGCATGCTGTAATGTCATAAACAAGATCCAGCAGCTGCCTTAGTCTGCACATCAGTTCTTGTTAGTAACTCTAAACATGGGATGTTATTACTGGTAGAAGCAGCCACTGCCTGGGAAAACAGGCTGCTGACTGCAGACAGTGTGGTTAGTTGGAAAAGCCAAAAAGTAAAATTACTTTAAAAAAAAATTAAATAATTGTTTAGAAAGTATCCTAAAGTCTTTATTTTAGCATTTCTTTGCTTTTTGGTGGTCAGGACAGTAATTGTATTTCTAACACACAGGACCACCACAGACTTTTTATTAATATAACCTTTCTTGTTAATAACTATGACTTACTCATTTTACTTCAGATAACCAACAGTCAGCCTCATGTTTATGACAATCAGGTTTCCAAACTATTCACAAATGTAACTCCTCCTTTAACCTGAATATCCAATCTTACCTTTCATAGAGGTCAAATCAAAAGTTTTACTGAAAGAAATATACATGAGTACATCTGCCATAATAAATAAATACAAAATTACCTGGATCTTTCAAAGAGCTGTCTTTTCTTTTGTCTAGCTTTCCTCCAGGGATTTCTGAAATGTAGGATCTTAGGGCTTGATTAATTAGCAGAATGTCTTATTTCATTAAAAAAAAATAAAACAAACCTTAGAAACTTCAAAGGAAAACAAATGTAATGGCATTTCTCTGCAATTTTGCAAGAAGAGCATTGGGGGAGGAAAAAAAAGAGAAAGCCTTGCTTCTTAACATTAAAATATGAAACAAGTGGCATCCTTCCTCTACAATGTCCTCTCTGACACCCATTCTTCAAAAGGAAGCACTGCCAGTGTGAGCTGCTAAACAGTTAATCTTCAGTAACTCCACTAAAGAGCACCAGTGGCAGGCTGCCCATCATTCTTTTAGACAGAGCTTGTCAGGGAAAGTAGGGCAGCTTGTCCAGCCCGGCAGTCAACTGATTACTAGCAAGCTCAATGGGGCTTCCGGCCAACCCTTGAGACTGCTGCCAGCCCCTTGGGTATTCAAAGGCCAGGATCCAGTGTGCCTCACTTTGCCAGAATCACATGATGTCAGTGCTGTTTTCTCCTGACCAGAATAACCAGTCATTCAGGTTGCTGCAAATGGTATGCAAACAAATGCCATCAGCTCAGCAAGGCTCTAGTGCATTAATTTCCAGGGGTTACAGACACAGAGGGAGGCACAAATCACCTCTGCAGCATGTATTTCTGTGGTCAAAGGAGTGGAGAGGGGTGTCCTTTCAGATCTCCTGCCATAGCTACACAAAAACTGCTACAGCAATTGCACGGACCAAATCCCATTCTGGAAAATAAGTTTCTAAGTAGTTTTAAAGAGATGTCACTTGATCACTGGTTCTGTACAGATAAACAGAAACCAGGGATGTACTTACACATATAGAACAGAAATGAAACTCCTAAAATGCATTAGAAGAGAATGTATATTGACTTAATGTATATTGACTTAACATCTAAGGAAATTTGGAACTGAAAAGAAATAATGCAACTGATGTCCATGTAGTACTTTTTCATAAAAGATTTATCTCCCTGCTAATAGCATGTAACCTGACACACAGACCTGTCCTCTTTTATCTCATGTACTCAACAGCAAATATCATATTGTAGATACGCAAAGCAAAATGAAGCAATGATGAAAAAAGTGTTTCTTTTGCACCTTAGAAGTTTGCAGGTTCATCAATAGCAACCCTCTGACAAGGCACCTGTCCTGGTGCAGTTAAGGTCCTAAACTCCATCTGTTTTTCTGTCTAAGCTGAACTAAACACTGTAACCCTTTTACTGAAGGATACAGGGGTATGTTTAGAAGAAGAGTCTTTTGGACCTAATGGAGAATAACAAGTAAGAAGGGAAGATATGAGAAAAGGAAAAGAAGCTGAAGAGTACCTCCAGCACCGTTGTGTCAGGAAAGTGATGGAGCTGTCATTCTCCTCCAGCTTCACTTTTGAAGGTCCATTGTTTCAAGTAAGCTGCAGGACATCTTACTTTTATCTCAAAAGACACATATAGAGTAATGCTTGATTCAACGGTCAGTCTTCAGGTGCCAAAGTAATTTTCACAAAGCCAAATTCTACTGCCTTTGACTGCATTTAGGTAGTATCTCAGCATCAGAAGACAAAGAAGCAGTGATGCAAGATAAAAACCAACATGAGTATAGTAGAAAAATTGGCTTTAAACACTGAGCCTCAGGCCCAACACAGCTGCCCAGAATAGTTTAGGAACACAGACACAGAGTTGGGGAAAAAAAAAACATCTCTGGCTGACAAAGTATGTCAGGATGGACGGGTGACAAAAACAGATGGGGTTGAAATGCAGCCCCAAACCCATTTGGCTCAAATGCCTGTCCCTGGATATGTGTGCCAGTGTCTGCCTGCAAAATTGCAGGGACTCTTTTTCATTAGGAGTCACCACAGCCAATTTCTAAAGTTGATCTAACAGTCAGTAACATCTCAGCTTTTGATTTGTCCTGGTTCACCCTAGTGTGTAACTCTTATGTGGAATTATGAATTAGAGTTAAATGACACATAACTTAAAAACTCAGCCAATTATCATGAGAAGCACAGCATTCTGAAATAACAACAGGTGTGTATTTCTCAGATTTCTTTGGCATCAGCAACATCCTACTCCCCTCCAGCATTTGAGACTTTTGACAAGTGGCCCTTCTGTCTCTTCCCTAGAGTAAGGGGAAAGGGTATAAGGTTGCACTTATGACAACCATTTCTATTAACTCAAAAAAGCAGTTATGACTGTACAAGGAAAATAATCATCAAAATCTAGAAGTTAAGAAAAAAAAAAAAAAGTAGCTTCAGTCCAATAATAACCAAGAGAGGTAAAAACTGTCACTCATTTATTCTGCAAGAGTTCTTCTCTGCAGAAGAACAAAAGCAATATGCAGTTGGCTTGATTTGCAGGGGGAGGCATCCTTTTTTCATTCAGGTTCAGTAATGTTGCACCTGGTGGCAACCAGGCTTCCAGTGTGTATTTTTCTAAATCCTGTTAAAAAGGCATACCATGTCACACAGTATCAGAGACCAACTGATGAGACATGGTTTTCAGAGTAATATCACTTGCTCTTGGCCAAAGCACCTTACAATAACTACACTGTATGCAAACTAAGCATGACCCATGACAAATCCAAACACTTTGGGCAAATCTTTTGGAAATCTGAATATCCAGGATGCAAAGCATGGAGCTGGCATTCAAGTTTTAAGCATTCTTTCAGATTCCATGTAAGTTAATTGAAGTGCCTCAGTTTACCTCCTAAAAGCCTTGCATAGTTACAAGGCAGTTGTATTCATCTATCGAAAAATGTACATTTTTAATGAAACATGATCTTCACTGCCACTAACAACCTGTTCTATTACTTCATCTGGTCCCATATGTTATGAAATCTCTCAATACTGTATACAATCTGTCATTTTGACATCTCCTTCTTGCTACATATATGCACTGCTGTCAATCCCAAATATAAGAGTAATTTAATTAGTGGTGTAATACTAAGAGTCAATTCCAGATTTAAAGGTTAGTCTAGTTTTGTCTCCTCAGGTTATTCATTCCTAACAGAATAGTGCTCAATATATGCATTCTATACAAAGGCTGGTTGCTATTATTAAATACACACTTATTCTCTATTTTTCAATACTGGAAACCACAATACATGCCACAAGACAAGCTCAACCCTTTGATTCAGTTGTTTCTTTATCAGTTTATATTTTTTCCCCCACATTCCAACTTTAACTTTGTGAAATTGAGGTTAAGATTAAGGAAAGGGGTGAGAGAAACATGTTTTTATATTTCTTTTATAAGAGAGCTGTGTAAAGTTTTTACACTTATAACTTCTTGTAAGATATTTTACTTTACTGAGTCCATATGGCAAGGATTAATCAGTCAAATGTCCAATTCGTACAAGCAGGTCAGAAAAGCAGTTAATTACAATTTTCTTCATGGGATCCCCATAATCTCTCTTTCAAATTTTCCAAAACCAAATTAAGAATAGGAATGGAAAAGCTGTGGGTGAAGGGCTGTGTGAAAAACTCTACACAGTGGTCACAAACTACAGAAATTGAGTCAGTAGTAAAACTCCTCATTGTTGGAGAAAAACAGCCTGGTTAGACTGGTCAGTCTCTAAGGCACAATGAAACTGAAGGTCATAAAGCTCGAAGAGAAAGTAATCTAATCTTGGAATGAAGAGACAGCCAGAGCACAGGACTGAAATAATCCTGTCCATCTTGCTGGCCTTTGGTGTTTCAGTAAGACTAGCAGCATCTTGGGTGCAGGTCCTCGTGCCACTCACAAGGCTCACACAGTAACCACCATGCCCTCTGGCATAGGAACGCATAACCAAGCACAGAACACTTGGGCAATGCTCCTAAACCCTTGCAGTCTGGGGACAGGGAAGATCAGGGGTAGAAAGTCCTCAGCGGCCACGAAGGAGCACAGCACATAGCAGAAACAAAGCAGTTGCTCCTGTCTGTGACTTGAAGAAATGCCCCTTTTTTTTTTTTCACAGTTCTGTGGCAAGCTTTCACAGGACTGCATGAGCAATACACAGATTAATTGCCTTAGAACTCTGCAATTTTTAACTGTTTTTTTACGTCTACAGTGAGTTGATGAAGAGAATAACGTTGTGGCAGCAGTGAGAATAGAGGCATAACTTGACACTGCCAGCCTATCTGACTAAAGAAAAGAAAACAAAGCTGAAGAGCAGTCTGGTGACTTGAAAATCTCCTTTGGAAGTAACTAGATATCAAACATATTAAATTACAGTCTTTAATGAGACAATTTAGTTAGATCCTCTCAAGTTCATAATTTTTCATTTGTCTATACAATTCACAGGGACGAGGCACCTGCCTCTACAGGAGTTCTACTTCCTTCCCCTCCTTCTCCCCATACACATACCACCACAAATCTGAAGGGATATTTCAATCACCACTTTTTTAAGCAAGATAATTTTGGCACACAGGTGATCTCCTAGCAGATTAAGGGTATTTACTTTCTTCCTGATGGATCATTCCCAGAGATACCAACACAACACAACCTACGCAATTAGTTTTCACAGGTGGCTGTTTCGCCTCCAGTAAAACTGCTTTCTTTCTCCTCCTGCAAGTCATAGCAGAGCAAATGTATATAAAAACATTTCAGATATGAAATAAACACTTTCATAAAAGCAGCTGTGATGCAATGCATCATTTCTGTCTGACCTGAGCTATGGAATGAACTTTTGTTGCCAGGATCAAAGACAGTAAAGGAGAGAGTGGAGGATGGGGGGGTAGGACAGGATGGGCAAAGATGAGGGCTCAGAATAGCACAGGGTAAAATAACCTCAAATACTCAAAGGGTAAATGCCAGCTTGGTGCAAGTCCACACACTCTGTGTATTCTGCTGGGCAATCTGTACTAACAGGCTCATGCTGCCATTCAAGATAAATAAAGACAGTTACCCACAACATACCGTATACTGCCGCAAGTTACGGAAAGACAAGACCCTTGCCTATTACACACCACAGGAAGCACCTTCACACCCTTTTACTGGTCACTGTCTAGGAAAGTATAAAAGAGAAAGTCTTTTAACAGCTGCTATCTCCCATTTTCAAGAACTGTACTTTCAAGATACTACGATATCAACGTGGAAATCTGAAACCAAACATTCATTAAAGATGTTTCTATGTCAAGGGTCTCAAACTGTTACATGATATGTCTTCAAATATATTTGTTCCCAAATTTTTCCATTACTACCTTACACAGGAATTTGAATATATTATTTAAACATCTGGCAAGCTTCTTCAAAATAGACTACAGGGTTTTTTTGTGTTAGAACAAAACCTAGAGGAATTTTCCTTGGTTTTAAGTGTCTCCTACTTTACATGCTCCTTGTATGGAACCTACAAAGGTATTTGAATATTCAGGTTCCACAACTGATGTATATTTTTGACAAATTTCCATGTGCAAACCTAACAATGATGGATCGGGTTGCATTTCTACTTGGTACCACTAAACTACTCGCAAGCCCATTGTGAGATGGAGTCTTCCACAAGGTGCCAACTGGGCAACAAAACTCTATCCTTAACAATTTTTTTTCCATGCATTTTGTATTTTTGTCTCAAAACAATGCAATGCATGTAGAAATGCTCTAATGACAGGAAAAAAAAAAAGGGGGGGGGGCGGGGGAGAGTTGGGAAGTTAGGTAAGTCTTTGAATACTCCTTCAGCTTCTTGATTTCTGTGAACAATTAGAAATTGTATCCAGATAATTTTGTGCATGATTACACAAGCGATCATTACTACTAGTCTCCAATATTGGAGATATCTCTGACTAAAATAGTGACAAACTCTCCTGCATGACTTTGAGTTTGGCATTGAATGCTAGGTAGGTATGTGACTTCAGCCTCAACTTTTGTACAGAAACATAGGCAGCAGAGTTTACAGATCACTTAAGAAAGATCATTGCTGTCTAAAACTAATAGTGCCAGTTTAGTCAATTAGACTGCAGTTCAACCAATAATTAAGATCTCAGTGATGAACTATGTAAATTAAACTATAGGACATAATAAATCTGTGAGGATGAACTACTGTACATATACATACATTACATAGTGATTAACTGGAAAATGGTGAAAGACCCAAATCTGTCATTCTTCTTCATGCAAAATGTTTATGAAAGTAATCTCTTTTGTAGATACCAGAATGGGTTTTGTGTATAATGCAAGTATAAAAGTCTGAGTGATACTCAGAAGAAATATTACTAACTGCAAAAATGGTATTGGACAAGTTTATGTAAATACATATATTTAATAATTTTTAAAAACACATTCTTTATTAACCTGTTAAAGAAAGTTTTGCTAAATAAATCTGAGAATGACAGATGCTGTTGTGAAGACTTCACCTTCAAAAAGGGCCAAAAGAGTATAGTAATTACAAAAAATTGTTAAAAGACCACTATGATTTTTTTTTTTTTATTATTTAAAACATCATCAACATGCTTACCTCTTCATTTTGGAAACTAAAAGAAACTCACTTTGATTAGCTTTGGGGAGTTTATATAGTTAAGAGAGCATGAGAAATAAATTCTAGCCCTCTTTTTTACAGCTACATTTGTTTATTAAAGTTGCACACCTGTGCAGATTGACTCAAGGCAAAAGTGCAGTTGAGGACATAGTTTGGCCTGTAGAATATTTGTTACTGGTAACAGATGAGAAGGAACAAGCCCCGTGCAGCTATAACAACTCAGGCCAAGTTTGCAATTTGATAGGGTGGAAACCAGACAAAGATATTTTTCAGACACAGAAAACTCCCCTTCCTCAGACTGACTAATTCTGAGTTACAGCATGCTGTCATACCAAGCCCTGCACACCATCTGATACCACCACTCACAGCAGGCTTCTGAAAATATCCTAAACTAACTCTACTTTTATGATTAATCAAAACACTTTGAAGTAATTAGGGTATAATTTCATGGTACTAGGGATCTTATATTTCTTCATACCTTTAACACAGAAGACCACTTGCCATGGAAAATAAACAGCAACTTCTGATTATCTAAAAAAATACTTCATGGCTCTGTGGCTTCAGGGCTTCACTATCATTTTTGTGTTTAAAGAAGAAAGTAATGACTAAGAGAGGCAAGGTGAAATAGCTGAGGTTTGCTCATTTCCTCCATTCACTACTGCCATTTCAGGAAGCCAAAAATGGTTTCCTGTTCCCTCACTTAAAATGATCCTACATCTTCTAAAGCTGTAGCATATCGACTGATAAACTCAGTATCATGACATCATACCTAATGTTTACAAGTAACCCATTCTTCTTTATCCTAGTTTATTACCATTTATTACCATACTCCTCTGAAGTAACGCCTTGTCCCCACTGCAAACAGCTTTCCTCTTCACTTGTCTATTTGAGGAAGAATTAAAACACAAGGGAATGTATTATTCCTCTCCTTAACTCCAAAGAGCACCCTGAGAGATGGCAGCAAAAACTGCAGAAAATCCAGAGCTGTTCTTGGACTGAAGCATGCACAAAGCAGACAGGACCTTCCAGGATATTTTCCTGCTGAAGTCTGATGTGACCACAAGTTAGCATGTGCAAACTAAGCCTTTGCAAACATTTATAACTTGGACACATTCAAGCAATTTTTCACAAGAACAGCAACAAGCATCCCCTGACACCAGCATGACCTCTATGCCAAATTTCAACTTTGCTCACAATCATGGAGGCGTTGTAGCTTACAAATAAAACAGCTGTTAATATTTATTTTTTACCATACAACTTTTTTTTTTTGTTTATTCTCATTTTTTAGGACTGTCTAGGCCAGATTTGGTGAAACCTTATAATAAAAGTCACCTCTAGGTGACACTCTGCAGGAAAAAGTCAAGGCTCAAAGAAATAAAGCTTGACCAAGTTACAAGATACAAGAAGAACACCTGTAATGGGAAAATCCTTGCTACTTCACCTCTTAGTAGTGTTACCATCTCCACTTAGAATAAAATAAAAGAATGAACCTTTTAACAAAAAGAAAAAGCAAGCAACTGCTCCTTTAATTCAGACATTTTGGAGTTGTAGTAACATGAAGACAGCATAAATCTTAATTTGGGACAAGAGCTGAAAATATCTTCCCAGACTGCTGCCTAAAAGACAACAGTCATCATGCCTGATATCCAATCTACGTATTCACAGGGTACAGTGACAGCATTTAGCCTCTGAAGGGATTTGTCTTTGAAATTTTTCTGACTGACAAATTTCTAGGTCCAAAAGGAACTGAGCGATCTTATTTTCTGTCCAGCTGCTTGGAGCAGAAGTCTAAGCTGCTCTTCTTATCCCAAGAGGTAGTTCATATTCACTGTTTTTTAAGGAGTGTTTGAGGTTAGGAATGGTGCTCATCTGACTTAAAGTTGCATATCAATTTCTCTCTGCCAACCACAGCAATATGGAAAAGACAAGGTCAGATTTCAAGATCTCTGTGATGAATAGAGTCTTTGCTTCTCACCTCAAATGTGTTCTAAGAAGGCCTACAATAGAGACACACATAATATCTTCTGTCCCTCAAGAAGAGAGACATTTCTGACTGCTTCCAGTTCTGTTATTAGCAAAATGCCTTCCCTCAATAAACTCTGCCCAGTATCATGCAAAGTAAAAAGTCTCTGCAGAGACTGTTTCTCACGTTGTTCATCAAGTCTTCAAAAGGAGGCAACACACTTGACTCACTGTATGGTGATTTGCCTCCATAAATGTCCTTTTGAGAATGCTGTCAAGAAGCCAACTGCACACAGTAGTAGCAACACAGCATACAATTGGTGTAAAGGGAACAATGTATAGTAAAAAATTAGCTAAATCATACGTCAATAATACCCATACACATAGCAAGTGCAGTGGTTTCTTTAACAAACACAAAAAAATGTATGTAATGAGGTCCTATATCATAAATACATAGAATAAAAATAAACTATTGAATTACTGCCACTGTTGGGGGATTTGAATTACTTCAAGAAAACTGTCTATTGTAGCCTCTCTCAGAGTATCCTGCCCCTGGAAAGGCTGAAGATGTCCAGCTCCACTGAGTACTTGTGCATTGAGACTCTGGACAGACTTTTACCTCTGGATTCTTGAACTCTATGAAGTGGTCCACTCTACCACAGGACAGCAGGGAGTCTTTGCACTTTATGTACTGTCAAACACAGAAATCTACCTCTGTTTTAGTTATGGAGCACGAGGTGATTGCTGGAAAACATTAGGGGAAAGGATTGAGTCTAAGATTTTCAAAAACGCATAGGTACTTTGAAATACCTAGATGTCAGCTATTTTTCAGTTAACATATTTCAAAAAACTTAATAAAATCTGAATCTTAATAACTGAGTAATATTATAAAGAGAAATAAAATAATTAAAAGCCACTAGAGGGCTAGTAAATGTAGAGATCAAAAATGCAAAGATTTCGCTGTAGATGTTTCTCAGTGCCAATGGCACTGAGAAAAGGTAACTGTTCACTCATTTGAAATAAAACGGATACACAGATTCACACTATTTTACACTTTTTAGTGGCTATCACAAAATATTGGTGTTTCCGTTTGGATCATATTGCATATTTGTTCACAGCAATTACTTCAGCTGATCGCATATTAAATTTCTATGCTAAAAATAAACCATGTGGAACAAAGTACTCGTGGTTTTCAGAGCTTGATGAAGCAAGTTAAGTTAGGAGCAGTATGTCATCTGAAGCCTTATCTAACCTAGGGAAGTGCAACAGAACAACAGAAAACTCCAACACAAACTTTTCTGCAGCAGAACTGAGCACAGGCTACAGTTTTTCTGCAAAAAGATACAGCCTTCAGCTAGTATTATTCAACTGGCAGTTTTTGTTGTAGATCTGGCCCTTGCCTCAGAAAAGGACATTTCAGGAAATGTTGGACTAGGAATCTTAAAAGATCGAGCCAATGCTTGCTTTCTCCAACTGAAGCAGAAATAGTGTAAAGTTGACTGACTTTCAGTGTTTCAGCATTTATGTTCTTAGATAGAAATATGAACTGAATAATAATGCCAGAAGGAAAAAAAAAAAAAAGTTAGTGAAAATCCAGTTAACTATTTTGCCCCTTCAGAATGCTTCTGAGTGAAGCTGATAGAACCTTGAGTGGTGTTTACCAAACCATATAAAAATTTATCTTCCTGAAGCACCTATGTTAAAATAAAGCTTAATATCAGTGACTGCTTCTGGACCAGGATTTTCCCATTTACATATAAGCAACATTTTTTACCACATTTATGTTCTTCTCTATTGTCTACTATCAGTCACTTTTCAAGGTCACTGTTTCTCATGCTTGTAAGCACGATTATTATTCTTTGCTCCAAGCCTGTTTATATTGGGACAGGTTAGAAGACATAGAAGAACAAATGTATGAACCAGTCCAGACTGTTCAATGTCAGTGGGATTTGTTTTGTTATTATATTCCATACCTTCATTTGTACCTGCCATTTTTATCAGTGAAGAAGGTTTTTGGTCTTTCTTGTGTGAAATGTGGTAGAAACTATTACAAGAAAAAAGGACAATAACATCAGAGAAGTGTGTCCACTGATCATCAGCTCCATATGCTACTATTTGCATTTTTCAGCTCATTACAGGTATGGTTACAGTCATCTTGAATAAATAAATAAAATATAATGCAAAGAACTTGAACTTATAAATGCAGATGAAATTTCTATCTCACATTAAATTAAAAATCTGTCTGCTTTTCCTTATAAGAGTACTGAGCTATCAGATTGGTAACCTAGAGACTGTTAAAATTATTTTAATGTACCTTAAAGCTCTTTTGACAATATTCTTTTCCATTACTATTACACACTGTGCAGCTGTGAAATTGAAAGATCATCAAGAAAACAAGGAACGATGCTGCAAACATACAGCTAATTGTTCAGTGCTTTAGAAAGTCTTAAATATAAACTAACCTAATAATGTCTTTTTACATTTTTCATTTGGTTCCTTTCCAGAAAAAAATTGCCATCAAATTCAAAAAAGCTAAAAAGGCAGTAAATTTTATTAAATACCTTTTGTAGGCTTTGTATCAGACAATCTAAGACTTTTTCTTTTCTTTTTAGAAAAAAAATGTGGATTTCTTGGTTTTCCACCATATTTTTCTGTTGGTAGATATATTTTCTTAATCTGGACAGAAGATAGATCTTTATCCTATGCATGCATCTGAATGATATATGAAAGTAGCACTACTTTGAACAGTTGAAGGACCAATATATCTCAATGTTTATAGCTGATACCTGTCAATCAAGTGAGAAACAGAAGTGGGATAAAATGAAACTAATGCCTGAAGGTAAGAATTGATGTACAGAGAATCTTACAACCTCAGCTTCCTGGTAGAACAAGAAAAGTGACAAAACAAATGTTTCTGGGTCAGCCTGTTTGCCACATGAAGATGTATAGAAGCTGTGCTTTACGGTTCACTCCTGCAAATATTTGATTACTTGAATTCTGTCCTCATTTTTAAAATTGTTTTATACCAGACTGTAGCTATACAAATACTAAACAGATAAGATTTCTAGCAGGTTGGCAAACTGCTATGGACTTGCTGAAGGAGTGCAGTGAAAAATAACATTGTTACAATTAAAGAAAAAATACTTCTTAGACTGCTGTATCATGGAGCTTCATTTCTTTCATGAAATGAAAAATTAATCTTTGAAAATGGGAAGACAGTGTTTTGCTGTCTTTTGAGGCATGTAAGCATAACTGTGTTCAAACTGAAAAATCAAATCTAAGCTAGTAAAAAATCATTCTGGTAAATTAACTCTTGCTTTTAGCTTTTGTGACTGTTAAAAATACTTACAGAAGAAGATTAACAAATTTCATAAGTTATCAAGTTACATATCAAAAACTTAATATATGGATGGGTCTTAAGCTTTCTGTCCTTTTAAAACTAATATTAACTACATTTTAAATAGCAAGGAAAGGTCAAATGGCTTTTACATGTTGCCATGTACCAGTAAATCTCCATGGTTAAGAAGACTGTAGGGCAGCCCAGCCCCTTGTCTGCAGGTACCATATCGGTCTGCAAAAGAACAAACAAACTATCACTGAAAGTAATAAATAGAGGCAAGAGTCTTCCCATCTTTTATGAAGTACAGTCATCTTAGTTCAACAAGCATCTATTTCTTTTAATTTATACTTAATCAGCTGAGGCAGAAATCCTTCTGTCTCTACAGAAAGACAATCTATGCATATATAGTTTAGAAATACACATTGGAAGCTCCAAGTGTTTTAATAGACAATTCTCAAAATTTATCACTAGGCAATAAAAGCCCAGAACACTGGTTTGAAATCAAGTTAAAGGGAAAAAAAAAGGGGGGAGTGTGGGCAACATGGGGATAGAGAGTGTTGTATGTTCTTAAAAACCTAGGATCACAGGAAAAAAAAAAAAGAAAAAAACAACAAAATAAAACCAAACAAACAAAAAAAAAAAAAACCAACAAACAAATCAAAAACCAGGAGATGGTAAAAGACAGATGAGCTCCATTTTCAGTTCAATCTACCTGACTCTCACATACAAATACATTAAATTTTCCATTTTCTTCTCTGAAAAAAAAAAAAAAGATAAATACAGTAAATAAAAAGATCTGCTATTTTGTATTTGTAGGTCTGTTTGTTTTTTTAAATAAAGAAGAAAAAATCTCACAAGAAAAAAAAACTATATTGAGAGGTGACAGGAAATAAAACAGTATTTTGTCTTAAATTTGCACAACCTAATTTATAGTAATAAAGCAGAACCTAAGAGTTCTGGTAAATGTCAGTGCAGTCATGTCCATTACATATGTTGATAGGTATGAAGCAAAGTCTCTGTAGGCCCTTCAAAAATTGCACACAGCCGATTTAATGCAAACCAGAAGTCACTGACTGCTGGATGAACATTCAGTTTCATTCCCACATGGATATTAAGACAAAGCAGGGGGGAGGGGGCTTCCTCCTCTTTTATTTACAGTTAAAGGGTGGGTCTTGAGGAATGAGCATGAGGCCAGTGAAGGATGGATTTGGTTTATGGGAAGACACCTCCCAGCTGCCCATTCTCCAACCACCACAGTGAAAGCGCCTGGGTTGTGTGTAACCTCCTCCCCCATCTCACATCTGCCTTACCCAATCTCGTCTGGGCCCGCTCCAATAATAACATCTGCTTGGCAGCTTTTCAAACCCATGGATAGTTATCTAACTGAGGCTTTTGTGCTGCACTGTTTATTCTATGTGAAGAAATGCCTCCTTAGTTGAAAGAGTACTTTAGAAAAACTGTGCAGCTATTAGCAAGTGAAGCACAAGACTAATAACCCCCACCTGCTCATCAAATTAATTATGACATCTGAGTCATTATAACTCAGAAAGAACACACGACTGCAGACTTGTCACATGTAGAAATAAACACGCTCCACATTAGGAGAGGGAAAAAATATGGCAAAAGTGTCCAGAAGAAAAACATCTAACCTTCCACATTTTAGTTTAAAAAAAATGTACTAACTTCCCAACAGCAAAAACTAAAGGATATAAGCTAGAAGTAGATAAATGTTCCTGCAGAACACCTCTCTACACTTCTGTGTGGGATTTATGAAGAAATGGAGAAGAAAAGTATATTAATACCGTGATCTTCACAGCAAGACTGTATATCAGCATGTCCTTTTTGTGAGAAATTGTTTCCATAAGATTGCATAACAACCCAGTGAGAGAGGTGCACATACAATCTTCCTCTCCCCCTAGTTCGATTACTCCAAATATAACACCCATATCTTTAGTGAAGATGTATTTTTAGATTAGAACACAACAAGTACTAAGGTAGGCAATTCTGTGGTGAAAAAGGTTTAAAGTCCATGTCAAACTTTAACTAACTCTCTGGCAAATAACAAAAAGAATATAAATTTAAAAATGCAAAATTTTTAAGTTCAGACTGTAAAGCATAAAGCACTGTCAAACTTCCTATTTAGATTTTGCCTATTAATCTCATTATCAAAGCAACTAGATCATTACACTACAATTTGTGTACATTATAGTTTCTTTCTTTCAATCACTAGTACAAATTGAACCAAAAAGGTCAAAACATGCATTAGCTTGTTAAACTTCTAAAGGTCTCAAACATTAATAGCCATGGTACACATTTTATGTATTTTGTACCTCTTTTCTGAAAATAATAAAGATTTTTCACCAAAAAAAAAAAAAAAAATGCAGCCCAGCATTCACTGTGTACTTAACTCTCAAAAGTGGCTCTTAAATGCAAAGTGCAATTAATTGCTAATTCATTTTAAATACTTCTCAGAATTTTATTACCAAATCAAGTAACAGGTAAACTAAACTTTAATATGTTCATGTATCATGTTTAAGCTTAGTGAATAAAAAATGTCAGGCAATAAATACATAAATATTGGCAAAATGTTTGTCTTGCATTAGTCCCAATTCATTCTTTGTCAGCAGCATTTCCTCCAGAACAGCATACAAAATAGCCAAATAACTTCTCTGTTACAGAGTCCACCTCTGAGAAATATCTCTACTACAACAGTTTTTACCTATCAGTTAGACGAACAGAAAACATTTTCTAAGTAAGCCACAAAGCACAACACGAGAAGTAGATGGGATATTATTTATCACAGGTCAACTTCAACTCCACCATTTCTCCCATTAGTGCAAATTTTTCACTGTGTTAGTAGCAACCACCACCCTTTGCAAATAAGGACCTCCGGCATTATTTCTGGTGAAAAAAATACTGTAAAATTACCTTTCAGACAAGACGATACTGGTTGTCGAGCCTCTTCATATTTTTTAAGTAATATGTATGCTAATTATCAAGAGAACCATGTTGGAACCTCATGTTACATAGTCACTTTTATTTTAATTTTGTATTTTTCCTATTTGAAAGAAGATTTCAGTTATTTATTCAACTTTCTTATGTA
>JAOEGS010008685.1:0-12469 GCA_025447755.1 Corythornis vintsioides | reverse complement strand
TTAAGTGTCTCCAGAGATGGAGACTCCACAACCTCCCTGGGCAGCCTGTTCCAGAGCTCCGTCACCCTCACTGAGAATGATGATTAGGGGAGTGGAGCATTTCCCTTATAAGGAGAGGTTGAGAGAGCTGGGGCTCTTTAGCCTGGAAGAGACTGAGGGGGGACCTCATTAATGTCTATCAATATGTTAAGGGCAAGTGTAGGGAGGATGGAGCCAGACTCTTCTCAGTGTCATCCAATGAAAGGACAAGAGGCAATGGGAGTAAGTTGGAGCACAAGAGGTTTAGGGCAAACACAAGGAAGAACTTTTTCTCGGTGAGGGTGTCAGAGCTCTGGAACAGGCTGCCCAGGGAGGTTGTGGAGTCTCCATCTCTGGAGACATTCAAGATTCGCCTGGATGTGTTCCTGTGTGACTTAGTCTAGGTGATCCTGCTCTGGCAGGGGGGTTGGACTAGATAAACTTCCAGGTCCCTTCCAATCCCTAACATTCTGTGATTCTGTGATAACTATTCAGAAGTCAACAGAACTGTCTAGAGCAGAGTTTTCAAAATTGGTACCACTGGTAATGAAGAAGGTGTCCTCCATCACCCCCTCCTCCCACACACTCTTGGGCACTCTCCACTGCCTCCCCTGCCCCCTCCTCCCTAGCCCGAGATACATTATTTTCTCTCACCTCACCCACTCTCCACCCACTCAGGTTCTGCAGAAACTTACTTACTGCTACAGTTTCTAATTGCACACATGGCTCATGGCCACTAAGTAGTCAAACAGCGACAGATTCCCAAAAAGCTGATAAGTGAGATGTTGCCTCTTCAGTGACACAACCTGTGAATCTGGGAAATGCTGGCACATTCCTTCATCTCCTGTGATGTCCAGCTCATGTGTCTGCATCTCAGAAAATGGGAGATAGACCTGCTTGACACTATGAGACTGCACCTCAAATAATGGGTTCTGTTTTGAGCCCCTCACTGCAGGAAGGATACTGAGGTGCTGAAGCATGTCCAAAGAGTAACAAAGCTGGTGAATGGTCTAGAGAACAAGTTTTATGAGGAGCAGCTAAGGGAACTGTTGTGTTTATCCTGGAGAAAAGACTGAAAGACCTCATTGCTCTATACAACTACCTGAAAAGAGGTTGCAACAAGGTAGGTGTTGATCTGTTCTCCCAAGTAACAAGTGATAGAACAAGATGAAATGGCCTCAGGTTGCACTAGGGGAGGTTTAGACTGGATATTAGGAATTATTTCATCAACAGAAGACTTCTCCAAGCAGTGGAATAGGCTGCCCAGGGAAGTGGTGGAGTTGCCACCCCTGGGAGCATTTAAATGACATGTAGATGTGGCACTTACTGATGACGTTTAACAGTGGACTTGGTAGTGTTAAGTTTATAGTTGGACTTGATCAGTTTCATATGCATTTGTTATTATTAAAAAAATAAAACAAACATGTAATTGAGAGAAGTGCAAATGAGCCTGTTCTGGTTACTCCAATGGACACGTTTTTTTCCAGAGTAGGGCTACACCATCTCATGAGTAACCCACAGGAGCACTGTATATAATACCATATGAAGAAGAAATAAGATTGCACTTTTGCTGCTTTTAGGACCTACATGAGCTTTCTCAGACTTCACTGTGATATATTTATCATCATGTTATCTTTATCACTGTGTTATACCATATAGGCAAACTGTACCAGAATCAAGTGTAAAGATTCTAGAGCTTTTTTGCCACTTACATGCAATGTGTAATCATCATATTCTGTTCTGACTGTTTTGACACTGGTTTCCAGGGCTTTACAATGAAAGCCAGGGACTTCATACTTGCATTTTCTACAATAAAACTGTCACTAATCACTGCTTCCCAAAATATAGCGTGTAACTATTACTATTCAACAGTCATATCCACAATGTAATATTGTTGCTTTACAGTGTCTCTTCTAAACTGAATTTGTTGGACTCAGACATAGGGTGCCTATCAATGGCAAGAGAAGCTTCACTAGTATAGTGAAGACAGAGTATCTCATATTGTAATACAGTATTTAACAAAAGTCTATGTATAGCCCTCTCTGTAGGTTCCACACCAGATGGAATGGGGAGCTCCTGTGTTAACACTCATCCTACTGTGAAACACATAAGCAAGCCCAAGTTACCATTAATATGGCTTGAATTCTGACAAGGTCAAATTGGATGGACTATATTTAAAACCACTTTTATCTTACCGCAATAGGATAATGTGTTCTAAGACACATACCTCAGGAACATAAGACTCTTCTGCTGATTTAACCTAGGCTCAGAAGCTAATGCTCTGTACCATGTTTCAAGTTAATTACCACTGAACAATGCAGGAGAACAGCACAGGACTCCAGCACAGCACCAAGAGAATTAGCATGCCCTTCTGATCAAAGAAAACTAAGCAGGCTGTGTCCAGGAAAGCAATTACAAAACTGCAAAAGTCTGAGAGAAAGTTCAAGTGATTTTCTTTGCTCATTATTTGTTGAAGTCAAAGCTCAGAACAAGAGTAAATCTGACTATAATATCACTGACAACTGAAGGTACAAATTACTGCAAAAGATCACCTGAACTACCTCTCTGATGAACAATTTGATCAAGTTTAGGTGTGTCATTTTGGTACATGTTTCCTAAACCTGTTCTTGCTAAAAATAAACATTATCCTCTCCCAGTCTATACTGACTCATTAGAAAGTTACTCGGCTTTTTTCTTGAATACAGACTTTCCTGATTAAATGTTAAATTGTTATTTCTTGTCCTACCTACAAACAAGGCTATTCAGAAATCTATATAAAGTTTTTGGTTACCTTCAAATAGTTTACATTGTTTTTTTTCATGTGCAGCACCCAAAACTAGACAGCGTTCAACACCTCTACACCATTCATTCCTTTCAGTCGGATGCAATCAGTGGTGTGCGGGCCCTTCCAGTTGTTGCAACTTGACATTCTAGGTCTTTGTTCACGCAACTGAATGATCAATATCATCAGTTAACTCTACAATGACACACATGCTTTCAACACATATGCCTAACAACACATAAATGTTGGAGGACAAACAACAGATTAACTGGCCCTAATGCTGTGTTTGTGAGTGCTAAGAAGTCATTCCAAATGTTCCAAAAAGGATTAATGCAGTATAACAAGTCTATTTAATTACTGAAAGACCAGTGATCCTCATTTTACTATAAGCAGCTTTTTCCATTATTTGGAGACTGTAAATAGAACAGAAATAATTACAGGACAACTATAATTCTTGTCCCAGTATATTCAAGTTATAGCAACAACATAGTGAAAAAAAAAAAAAACACATGAAAGGCCAGGGAAGGTTATCTGCACACATGGCATCTGTGTATAACAATGCAAGATTAGGCATGTTTTTAAATAACACCAGCACTCCTCAATAAAGTTAAAATACAGAAACAGTTTTTATGCTTTATGTAACAATGGGATATGTTTCCTTAACAAAAAAAATTCACCCAGTTAATCACATAAAGTGGGGTTTTTTTAAAAAATAAAAAAAAAAACAAAACAAAAAAAAAAAACCATACACACACAACAAAAAAAAAAACACAACAAAAAAACCTAGAGTTTCTTAAAACTGAAGAAGTCCATGACTCCCACAACTACACCTTTACAGATGACTGAACTGCAGGCAGAGAACTCATCTACAGTGAAATCACAACTTGATATAGATTAAATTATTTGTCTGAACCTAGACAGACCAAGCAAATTTTCAATTCTTCTTTCTGCACAAGCTGGTTATTCTTTAACTGGAAGATAAACAATAGAATAACTTTTAATGTTAACCCTTCTTTAGCTGTAGATTGCACTTTCAGTATCATCTAGGGAAAGTGCGTGGAGAGCATTTTTGTAAAGCAATGTCACTTGCCACTCTGAAAAGTAGGCACAGTAATTTTTGTAGATGTTGATGTTGTAGATGCCAGATTACCAACCCTGAAATATCACCAGAGAGGAAGGAATGAGGACAGAAATTACTTAAGGAGTATTAGGTAGATAGCATACTGGGGCCAAAAAGCACAAGTTACTAGTTAATGCTAGAGCTTCATTACCATCAGCAGGACTTCATACAAAGGTATGCCCTCCAAGACAAGACTCCACACTAACCCCTTACAAACCATCTGCTTCACAAATCAGACCTGCCCAAGTCTGTGAGATAAAAAAGGATGACCACCATATTCTAAATACAAACACACTGTTGGCATTAGCTTGGGCTTCACCTTACACCTCAACGCAAACTCCTAACCATCCATCTTCCTCCCATAACAGTATGTTCTGGTTTGAGCTTCTGGTCCATCTGACTGAAAAACCTGGGCTTTGAATGAAGAAAGGGACAGCGAACCAGACTGAGCTCAAAGGCTCTGCAGATGCCTCCTCCATGGTGGGCCAGCTCGATGAACAGCTCGTGATGACTGTTTATCTTTCTATCTGAAATAATTTTTCTCTTTGCTCTCACAGGGCATGAAAAATCAGCTCTCTGAGAAGGACAAAAACCCTGCACCGTGATTTCATCCTCAAGGGCCAACCAACCCTGCCCTGGGCTCCTGTAGACTGAAGGAAGCATGGATGATCCAAGTAGTGCCCCCACCACAGACCCAGTCTCCTGTGGTGAGCTGACTCCTCTATGCAGTTTCTCTCTGATGCTCTTTTCCACCAAGTGCTACTACCACAGGGCTTGCTGTGCAGGAATGCTTTGTGCCAGCTTTCCCTGTTTGGACAAGTTTCTTCTGTCCAGGCATGAGAAAACTAGGTAAGATACTTCTTTACAACACAGAGCCCACTTTTGGGCTGGGCATCACCACAAAGATTTTGCTTGCAGTGAAAAACAACAAAGGTTATAACTGTTCAGACAGTACATACCTCAGTATTTAGCAACCCTTGCTGATGGAGTGCTGAAGCAAGTGGTGGTCTTTCTCCCAGGGACTGGACGTACAGAGACTGAACATGTCTGTGACCAACTGCGGAGCTGCAGCAGGGCTGAGGACCAAGGATTTTGAAGTTCATGTATCTAAACACTGATTCATACTTCACATTCCATCACAGTGATAGCATTAAAGCTCCTACCACTGGCATTCCTTTTCTCTTCCTTCAGAAGAAACTATATAACTGCAATTAAAAATCACACCTGGATTGTGGAGTTTCTTACTGGAAGAAAAGGTTTGGACACTCACAAGTGCACAGAAACACTGTGTGTACACCTACAATCTGTTAATTTTGTTTTTCTTCAATAAATAAATAAATACATACATACATAAAATAAAAAATTAATCAACAAAAGAATCAGGTAGACCATGGAAATATAAATCTGATCACATGTTGCAAAATTTAACATGTAGTGCTGTGGAAGAAAGTATGTTTTAAATGAAGTCAACTTGACTGTATAAATCTACTCACGAGTCAAATTTTCAGGCTAAGCCCTTAAATTAAGAACATATCAGTTATCTGATTACTACTGAATCACAAACTAAACTCAGTTTATAATGGTATTCGCACTAGCAAAGGAGCTTTCTTAACCCAACAAGGCTATATCATGACAGTTCTTCAACAGATACAGACACTGATGTCAAAAGGCATTGCTTGCTAAAACCATAGCACAATGCAGATGATTAGACCTAACACCCACCTCAAAACACCTAACTATTCTAACAGTCAAAGTGTAGGTAATTAAAGGAATCACAAAGGCTACATCAAGAAGCTGACACAAACAGGGACATTGACAGTAGTCAGCCTGTCTATGGGGTCAATGACCCCACACTCCTCAGGATAATTCTTAAGGACAAGTAGATTACCACAGAAACAAAGTGCTTCACAAGAACCAAACAAAAATTTTAAAAAATAAAATAAATTAAAAAAAAATTAAAAAAAAAAAACAAACCCACAACTAAACAACCAAACCAAACAAATCAAAAACCCACAATGTTTTAATACTGAACAAACCAAATAGCCACTTATGACACTGACATGAAATGCTCCTCCCTTTCATGCCAAGAAATCGTTCTGATCATTCTTATTTTTTTTTCTAAAATTGAAGTGGTGTGCATATACACTTCATACGAAATGTTTTCAAAGCGGAACCTTCTTCACAACACATCCCGCTCGAACAATGCTTACAGTGAAATGACACTGACTAACACCAATTATGTTTGCCCTTGAACAACATAGAGAACCCACTGACTCTTAACAGAAGAGAAATGCACTACCGCTTGAGAAAGGATGGAGTTTTCCTCCAGAGCCTAGAAATCCTCCCTCTTCCACTATGAACAGCTGTTAATTTGTCCCTATCACCGTCAGCAGACAAAAGGTGGTGACACCAAGAGTACGTCCAAGGCAAAACATGGATGCTCTGGAGAAACATCACAAAACCCACTGGGGTGAAAAGTTGGAGCCAGGGTCTTCTTGTCTGCTATTACCACAAAGAATCAGAGGAAGTGGCATGGCTGCTGAACAATGGAGAGGTCAAACAGTTTGCAGCCATCTCGTGACCCATACAAGTCAAGGTCAAGAGATTCAGGTAGCCACTTGGCTTGGGTATGGGTTACAGCACAAATGAATTGTTTTAACAAATCAGCTTTGGTCAATTAAACCTAACAAGACATGTTGCATCACATAGCAGGGTTCTTGACACTAAGGCCAGGAGCTGAGACCACCCTCGTAAAACATGTCTTTTAACATTGCATAACAAATTTAAGGCAAACAGTCCAGAAACTGCAGATATCAGAATAATAAAATACAAGTTGTCTTGACTAGGAGATGTTTTCACACTTTTAAATCAGGGACACTAGAGTGTATTCATCCTTTCAAGATTCCTGGCATCATTTTCAATGGCATTAATCATGCAATGGAAAACTGATGCTGCATTAAATATACTTGCTATCTCTCAGACACAAGGCATTTTCATAATAATCTTCTAGGCAAATGCAGCATTTTCTGTTAGTCACTTCATCAAAAAAGGCTGAAAGTGGTTTGGCATTTTAGGCCAATGTCATCCACAAGCAAAAATATATACTCTGTAAATATTTCAATTCTGTTTAATTTCTAAAAACATGGAGTTTGTAATTACTGGATTCTAAGGTGTGCACATTTATTTGCATCTATCTTAAAGAAAAAAAAAAGTATAAATCTTATGACATCTTCTCAGAAAATAGCTTGTGAAGAATACAGCAAGATAACTCCCTAAAATTTAAAATACAATGCTAGATTTAAGATAAAAATTTCATACTTATCTTCCACTTGTTTAAATTCATCCTTTAGGAAAATACACATAGTAATTTAGGTTAATACAACCTGAACAGTGGGAAGACAAACACATAAACAGTATTTTCAAGACCTAAATGTTTAACATTCTCAGCTATCAGATAACTGCAAGTAATATAGACTTACTTGTGCACAGAATTTACATCAAACCAGTACCAGAAAACTTTTTTTTTTCCCCAATTTCTCACAGACATGCTGAGTTTCTCAAAGAGTGTTCACAACCTGATCATTTTTTTATTTGGCTTTCCTGCTCACTCTCTAAGGAAGAAAAGGGGAACTGTTTTGCTTAATTTTTCAAATTGATTTTTTCAGGGTGGTAAAATAAAAACCCACTTAAAGCCATAGAGGTACCTTTAGTGAAGATGCAGTTATGGAAAGTGCACTGGAAAAAAAAAAGTAAAGCTTCCCTTCTGCTCTCAACATTGACAGTTCCTGTTAAAAAGTGCAAGGTTTCTCCAGGTGGAAAGATCACTTAATAGTTGAATGGGCTTCACCTAACCTCTCACACCATGCCTTCCCCAGTGCTGTATCACTGCACTTTCTTCTTTCAGTTATATTCTTATTGTTCCCAAACACCCTAAGAAGTTAGGAGGAAACTAACGTTAAAAAGTCTCTTTAGAAGTCACTGTTTTTACTTGAGAAAGGGCACAGGGACAAGAGGGATGTAAAAACACAGGAGCCAAGAAGCATGAAGGCATGCTCCTCTGGTCCTCAGTCTGGCTAAAAACATCTGAAATGCTATTAATGATTGAATAATAGAATAATTAATGTTGGAAAAGACCCTTGAGATCATCAAGTCCAACCATCAGCCTTACTCTACAAAGTTCACCCCTAAACCATGTCCCTCAAAAACATGTCAAAACAACCCTTAAACACATCCAGGGATGGTGATTCAATCACCTCCCTGGGCAGCCTGTTCCAGTGAACATTTTCAGTGAAAATATTTTCCCTAATGCCCAGTCTAAACCTACCCTGTTGCAGCTTTAATCTATTCCCTCTTGTTCTATCACCAATTACCTGTGAGAAGGGACCAGCACCAACCTCTCTACAATGTCCTTTCAGGTAGCTGTAGAGAGTGATGAGGTCTCCCCTCAGCCTCCTCTTCCTCAAACTAAACAGCTCCAGCTCCTTCAGTCTCTCTTAATAAGATTTATTCTCCAGACCCTTCACCTTCAATATGTCTGTCAGTAAATGATTACTTAGTGATTTGTATTCCTCCAACTGCCTTAGTTGAACACAAAAAATGTATAATGTTTGAAACACTTTTTTTTTTCTGCAGCAAAGTTTGTAACTGGAATGTGTGATGTTTGGACTATACAAAGAGAAAATAAACTACGGAACTGATAAACTATTCTTTAGCATTTCCAATCTATTTATTGCACAGCCTGAAGTTTACTTATTAAAAACCTGGATTAAGTGCTCTCCAGTAGAGAAAATGAACTGTGTATGTTACAAACCTATTACAGCATAGGACTGAAATAATTATCATGGTAAACATAACAATTCATCCAAGCAAAATCACAAGCAAAGGAAGCAGTGATATGGAGAACACCAAATTTTTCATTTTAAATGCTGGTTACTGCATTTTGAATGTTTGTTTGTGACAGGTTACTACAGGATTTCAAGCTATAGAGGTGGACCTTGGGTGGCAGCAGAGACAGTCTGAGGGTAGGTCAGGATGACACTTGGAACAGCCCTGGGCTCTGGCTCCATGGGGCCTGAGTGAGGTGAGGTTTGGTCATCCCCAGGCTGTGTGTAACTCTCCACCACGTCCTGTCAGTTGGCACAAAAGCCATGGTGGGGTCTCGGGTCCTGTCCCACCTTCCCTGCAGGTCAAGCACTGTGCCCTTGCTGGGAGAAGCTGAAGGAGCTGGGAACAATTGCCTGGAAATCTGTCATTGGTAATGACAAATTGGCAACGGACACGTTAATTCTTAATCAGGAGTCGGCAAGGCAGTGCCAAAGTGGCTGAGCCTTCTGGGTTTTACTTTGTCTTCCTCTGGTACAGTGTGTGTGTGTTCAGGGAAGCCTTGAATCAAAAGGCAGTGGACATAAATAACAGGTGAGGTTTTGGTGATCACTTGTCAGCACAGAACAAAGGTGTGATTATTAGTCGGTCTTTTAAGCATACAGTAGTTATTGTTTTTAGGAAGATGAAAGTGTTGCCAATTGAGTCATGCCCCAGAGCTCATTGAAGGGCAGGATTGGTGCTGACCCAAAACTTCTCCTATTAATCTATCCTCCACGAAGAAAAAAAATCTGAAGCTTTCAGTTTAAATGCAACAAGTACATTAAAAAATCTCTGCATAAATGTTTGATGTACTACTGAGTGACTGCACACAGTATGATAGCTCCAAAAGCCATCCAATTACTACAGTAACTTGACTGTTGTTCTGATGTGCAACAGAAAGACCCATGGTTCATGTATTCTCATTGAGTTGGTGGTACCTCAGCAAAATAAATCATGGCTGTTCTGATTCAGTAATAATTTGTGTACACCTTAAGAGACATAATCCAACAGCAGGGAATGGTGTTCTTAAAATGCTGCTTGAGTCACTAAGCTCCAAAAGTTGCATGCCCTTCTGGGTGCTATGGACAAACTTTCCACATAAACCTTGACCCAGCTTTCCTACAGTTTGTGCAAAGACCAGGCTGTTAAAAGAGTTGGGTGTGTTTACTGTAGCTGGATAGTATTGATTTTTAAACACAAATTAATTTCTAAGCATCCCAAATGCTCTATAAAGCACCTTCTTAAGTCTAACTCAGGATCTGGGTTACTTTTTGTTTAACATTCAAGCCAAACAAACTGTAATTTTGAAAGTCTACAAAAGATGCAGTTCAAATTCTTTATATGAAGCCCTTTCACTTGTTGCTTGTTTATTAAACCTACTTCTCCTGTTTTAGGGCACGGAAGCAAAGTGGAAGATGGTGGCTAAATTGTCATCTTCAGCAAGGTTGTTTCTTGGGGTGAAATTGCTTACCATACATACACAGCTGTGACCAGCCAGGGCAGGCTGCCGGGGAAGGGCTGTCTGCTGAGGGCAGAACTGGAAGGCAAGCTGTGCAGCCTGTGGAACTGGCTGGATCTCTGCTTAACCAAAATGTGTTTTGTTTCATTTGGTTTTGTTTTATAAGCTGCCTCCCTGCTTCTCTCCCATGTCTGTTGTTGCTTTCAGGTTCTGGCACGCTTGCTCAGTAGTTATTGTGTAAAGTTTAAGGGTTAGGAAAGGGATGAAATAATTATTTGTTCTACTGTATAAAACTTACACACGTGATTTAGTGTTTTTACAGTGTGTCACTGCCATTTTCCCTTTGGAATTTATTAGCCAAAGCAAATGCAGTAGCTGTGGTGACATGGGACAAAGAAGGAATTGGGATCACAGTTGTGAGAGCAAACTCACCACTCTCTGGTGCAAAGTTCCAGTATTTATGGGTGACCACAAAGTTGGAGACTCCCTTTTGTACAAGGAGTGATGTGAAAGAGGCATAATGGGTACAAGTTACTGCTGGGGAGATTCTGATTGAACACAAGAGGAAAATCTTCAACAAGAACAATCAGCCACTGGAATAATCTCCCTAGGGAAGTGGTGGAGCCCCCCACCACTAAGATTCAGCTGCACAGAGCACTGGACCATCTTTTTTACACCATGATTTTGTCAAGAAATGTCGGACCAGATGATCCTTAAGATCCCTTCACCTGATATTCTGTGATTCTGTAATCATGTGTTTTATTTCCCTGGGTATTTTGCTAGTTTCTTTTTTATATATTTATTTTTTAATTATTTTTTTCTGTTACAAGACTAAAAATCTAGCACATGGACTTTCAAGTCTTTTGTAAAGAACCCAGGGCTTCTTACATTGAACTTGAGCCTGCTTGAAATGTGGCAACCTAATCCCTGGGATACCCGTGCCTACAAAAATCTCTCTGAAAGTTCTTCACGCCTAAATCCGGATGGAACGGAAGCAAAGCTGTTAAACGTGGGGGTTTTTTTGCTGGCTTCCAGCGTAGCGCTTCGCCTACCTGCGGCCGACGGGGCCACTCCCCAACCTGGCGAGGGGTGGAAACGGAGACGCGCGGTATCTCCGCCTTCTTTCCAGACCGAGGTTGATGCACCGAGCGAAAGGAGCAGCTCAAGCGAAAGGAGCAGCTCGGGCGACACCCCCGCGGAACGGCCCGAGGCTCCGGGGTGCCGCGGGAGGGCAGCGCGGGGTGGCAGCGCAGGGTGCCGCGGGAGGGCAGCGCGGAGCCGCTCGGCTCTGTCCCTCGCTGCTCGGCTGCGCTTCTCAGCCCGCACCGCCAGGCGGCGCTCGGAGCGGCGGGCGGGCTGCACCATTGCCCCGCACGGGGGTGTCTCGCTGCGGGTTGCGGGGATCGGCGGCTCCGCCAGACCATCCCTATTCGCCGTATGGCCGCGGGTAAAGACGGGCGAGGTCGGCGCTGAGAGGGGCCGCCCGGCGTCCTCCTGTACTCATATTCCCGGCTTCTCGCCCCCACGTTGTGTTCAGTGGTACCGCCCCAGCTGTCGACTGCGGCGCGGCCCGGGCGGAGCAGAAGGGGTGGGTTATTTTGCTCCCTCGTGTTGCTATAGGGATTGCGGGTGCTGTTCCCCCCTCCCGTCCCGCTGGGACACGTCGCCGCCGCCGGCCCGGGAGCTTTGCAGGGCTCTTCTCAGGTACGGGAGTGACGGGGAGGGCAGTGCCGCTGCGAGAGGGCTCGGCGGACGGGGGTGGGTGTGTGTGTGTGTGTGTGGGTGTGTGTGTTTCTCTATGTGTGTGTGTGTGTGTGTGTGTCCGTGTGTGCCTTTGGCGAAAGGCAGGTGAGAAACGCTGGCACCGGGCAGTGACTCGCCGGGGGCTGTTGGCAGCGCGGCCGAGGAGAAGCCGCCTCGTTGTCGGAGCTGCTGCCGCAGCCGGCGCGGCCCCGGCGGTCCCTGGCAGGCAGCTGAGGCCGGGGGCAAGCTGCGGGGCTGCCCCACTGCGGGAGCGGTGTCTGGGGTGGCCCCGTCCCGGCAGAGAGGGGCCATGAGAATCATAGAATGTTTAGGGCTGGAAGGGACCTCCAAAGGGCATCTAGTGCAGCCCCCCTACAGGGAGCAGGGACACCCTCAACTAGCCCAGACTGCTCAGAGCCTTGGCCAACCTCACCTGGAATAGCTCCAGGGATGGGGCCTCAACCACCTCCCTGGGGAGCCTGTT
>JAOEGS010008684.1:124563-137589 GCA_025447755.1 Corythornis vintsioides | reverse complement strand
CAAGTTTGATTTCCAAGCAAAAGATTTCAACTATCTGATTCCTAGGAAGTGAAAGGCCTTCAAGATCACTGTTCCCCAAACCCTATGTTTGAAGTACCCAGAGCAATTACCCGAAGATGAGAATCTTTCTTCCTATCATGGCAGCCTGAGAAATTAGGAAGAAAAGAGTAATAATCTGTCACCCAATTGAGGAAGGAGGTGATAAGAAAGTGATAAGGTACAGAGGTGGAGGAAGGGACAGAGTGATGAGATGTCTAACAGCAAGAAGAGATCCAGGTTAATACTGAAAACGGCAAAACCACCATCTCCTTTTCCAGTGTTTGCAACCTCAGGGACACCAATTCTGAGAAAATTGTGTTTTTCAAACAATGGATTGATTGGCATGTTCATGGGATGTGAACGGGCCAGCTTGCAGTAGATGAGGGGTTGTGGGGGGAACAAACAAGAGATTTGGAGCAGTAGGGAGCCAGGAGGGAGTACAGCTAGGCATATTCTATGCCATCAACCCTGACATGTTGCCATGACTGTTCAAAGAACAAAAATGGGGATGAAGAGAATTTGGTAGGCCATGGCAGAAGAGTTAGCTGAGCTAAGATCTGTTACAGGGAAGAAAAATTATTTAGAAACAGAAGACAGTGTCTGCTGTTGGAGTGGAGAGAAGCCATGCTATGAACATAGGTTAAACATCAGAGAAAAACAGTGTGAACATCTCATCCTGCATGACCCCCAAACCAATGAACATCTCTGGTTTTGATCTCCCCAACTTTCTTTATAAGTTAGTAATGATTTTTTTTTTTTTCAGCATTTCTCAGTTGAGTGCATCCTGTAATAGCTATAGCACAAAACTTATACATACTAACTTAAAGCTTTACTGCTAGATCCTTCTCATCTAAGTAATGAGTAACTGAGTTTAGGGACGCTGGCAGTGTAGGGTTAATGGCTGGACTCGATGATCTTGAAGGTCTCTTCCAGCCAAATCATTCTATGATTCTATGATTCTATGAATGCAAGTGCCTGTGCTCCATTGAAAAACTTTTATAAGAAGTATCAGGATGAATGTCAAGGTAGAAATATCTCTATATTTCACTTCAAAACTTACTGCAAGCCACAACTCAAGAGAAAGAATTAAAGGGAAAGTATTTTCTTCAAGAACTTGTATGAAAATTAATTTTTGTGGTATTTTAAAAGTCAGTCATTAAAAGACATCCTATATCAGAATATAGGTTATTGTCAATTTACCCAAATAAATGTTTTATTGTCCAAATCTACATCAAACAAATGCTGTAGAGTGGTAGTAGATCTGTAGCTCAATTGGCTTTGAGAACCCAGTTGTATGTACCATATGGGTTTCAAGGTAAGCAACTTTAAACCAGCAGCAACATACAACACTTTAGAGCTGAAGCGGAGAAGTGGTTTGAATTTAGGGCTATTTCTTTTAATGCACAGGACCACACTCATGAAAGTCTTCCAAAAATACTTATAAAAAAAAGCACTGAGATCAGAAAATTTGTTAAATCACTTCACAACAAATAGTAACACTTCAAGTACAATCTTCTGTTGTAGCAGTCTCATTCTAAGAAGGAAAATACTAGACAATTTTTTTTTAAAGTCTTTAAAATATGAATTTAATTAATATTGAAGATATAAATTTCTCTAGGGCTTCCATTGAAGTTCCTTTAATTTGTACAAGCAGAAGGATACAATATTTCTGTACATGCAAATATTGAAATAAATAAATAGCTTTCTGGTTGTTGAATAATCTGTATTTCTAAGTGAAACAGTGTGCACATCCTCTAGCCTACTGGGCACTCAGGAAAAAAAAACAAAGCGAACAGAACACCCTGTGGCAGTTGATGTCCGTTAAATTCGTGGAGGCCTCAGGATTCATAAACTACAAATTAATGCATGTAATGAATTTGGGTGAAGTAGAATTTGGTGCATTCAAGTTTATTTTGAAAAAAAAAAAAAAAAAAAAGAAAGAAAAGGAGGAAAAATATAGCCTTAGAGCCTTAAAAAAAAAAAAAGAAAGTTGAACAGCTATCTCTCAGGTTCTTTTCCCTTCATTTTATTCACTTTGCTAAAAGCTTTGACCAGAGAATTTTTTTTCCCTAGTTAAACACTTTCACTTCTTACTCTCTCAACTCTCCACCTACTGTGAGAGAAAGTTCTCTGTAAACAGCAGCATGAAGTATGAACAAGGAGATATTTTCATATATGTTTTGACTGAAATGTCATTTATTTTAAACAAAAATTAACTTCAAAATACTGTAGTTTATTCTAATATTTGCCTTAGAAAATTTATTTTGTACAGATAGTGATTTTTATAATCAGGTTTTGCAGCTTTTTTTTAATTACAAAATATCTGAATAGTCGTCTGTTCCCTTCCTTTCTCCTTTACTCCACTTTTTTAATACAATAGGAATATAGAAGATAACTCAAACAAGTCAATCTTCAAAACAAATACAGAAGAATTACATCAGGAAAACCTGTTGGTGTGCTGACAAGTGGCTACCTACCTGGTGTATTGCAGCAGACAAACTATTTTCTGAGTCTGCAATGAATAAACTCCACTATCTTGATGCTTGCCATGGACCACACCACTGAGCAGTGATTTCAGATCACCAGAGAACAACATGTCTTCTCAAAAAATGGAGCACCTGTATTGCTGAGGGATTTGTGTTAGGAATACAAAGATAAAATTACTGTTGACTGACTACACTAGATTTTCTTTTATCATCCTTTGAGTTACTTGTTGCAACCACTGCTAAAGCAAGGAGTAAAATAGTTTATTCCTTCTGTAGACAGAGAGATTTTGGTGTTTTCTTAGCTTTTTTTTTTTTTTCCCCAAATTTAGGCAGTACTTGCCCAGTATTAATAAGCATGCCTGAATACCAGGTCATTGTTGAATACTCTCAAAAATCTCACTCACTGCTGACAGAGAGGAAGATGCTTCCAGACAAATTTGAATAACAGATTTGAGGAATCTGTGAGCAGGTGAAGAAGTGTGCATAGATAATTCAGTGTCAAATATTAATTTATGTTTCCTGGGAAAGGTATTTATGTGTTGATCTATTGCTAGCAGGAAAAGGAAATAAAGAGAAGCAGAGATATCACAGCTTTGAGAAGTACTCAGAAATGCCAGCATGTTTGGGGTTAAATGCACATTTCCACACCAGTTTCAGTGCTTTGTTTAGCAGAATACTGGTGCACAGATGTTAAATAGAAATTCTGGTTTGGGGCTGAGAGCCCAAGACTGTTCTTCCAACTAATTACTAATTTTACCAATTAGAGCACAATGTTCTCTCCTCCCTCCTCCAAACCCTCCCTCTCCCCCTCACTGTTCCCACAAGTGAATCTTACATGTTCAGCTCCATCAATGTCCTATCCTCTAACTCAATCTCATGATCCTACTTTCTACCTTTTTTTCTGGTTTTACAGAGAGAAGATCCTTGAAGGAGACAAACAGATAACTTTTTTTTTTTTTTCAGCAGAGTTCAGATGACAGTGAATTGACCTTATTAATGTACAAGCACGCATTTCTGCATTCTGCAGGGGAAGAACAGGGAGATCTTAAGGGGTGGGAAGGAAAAGTAGAGACAAAGTTAGATTGTCTTATCATTACGGAGCACACAACATAGGAGCATGACCAGACCTAGTTGCATAGCTATACTGTAGAGGAACAGACCAAAAGGGATAAAAATATAGCTCAATGTTCCTCTACATTACAAATGTAATTTCATTACAAGCATGCAATCACTCCCAAGGTGTGTCTATAATGAAGTTGCTTCTTACCAGATAATAGACTGTATATGACATAGGCCAGCTTTTCATAAGGCATTTTTTTCAAAACAATGTGGAATATTTGCTATCATGCAATAAAATTCTCAGAAATAATCTAACAACAGCTTTCCAGGGAGGGAAATAAATGCATCTTCAAGTTAAAACAAATAAATAAATAAAAAATTGCCAATGGCCCCCTTCAGCCTGACCAGAAGTTTGTGGGTTTTTTTCATTATGGACATTGACAGCTTGTTTCAGAAAGTTCCTCTACAACTTTGACAACTGGAGTTTTTACTCTGCTGATATGAAGCTGACTTTTTTTGAAGGTAATGCAAGTACTGTGTAATACATTAAGATAGATTTGACTCTTTAATATTTATAAGATTAGCATTTATATTAGACCATAATGAGCTCCAATTATTATCATTCCAATCTAACCTAAGGTCTATAACCCAATTTTCTTACATTTCAGACATCATCTTCAAAAGTAAGAAGGAAAAGAATTGATTGACTCATGACAACATTTTTTAGGGTCTACTGGGAAGAAGAATTGCTTGAATGATTGATCAACATTTTTTCATTTGTCGCGTGAGGTATCTTTTAAGAAAATAAACTGGAAAGCTATGAATTCACTAATAATAATAGCAAGTATTTAAAAAATAATTTTTTTTTTGCTTGTTCAAAATGTAAACATTTCCCTTGCTTGTCAAATAAATCTTTAATTAAATTTATTTCCCTTGTTTCATCCTTTTCACAGGTAGATTGTTAAATCACTTGAAACTTCAAGGTGCTGCCAGGCTAGCATCTAAATAAATTTATCCTGTATAACCCCTGTTGACAACCTGTGCTCTTCTATAATCAGTAGCGCTCTAACTGATCAGAAAGCTTTCTGTGACATTTTCAGCTCATATATCCAGCAACCCACCATTTTTGATTGAGCCTACTGCATCAATTGAGAGATGTGATAAAAATACCTCACCCAGTCTGGAGAGAAGCTGCTGGACACACAAGGGTTTGTGCTTTACGGAGAAGAGAGGGCAAGTGTTTGTTACAGGTGGGGGGATGGAAGGTAGAAAAAAAAAAAGGTTAAAAGGGATATTAGCCTCACAGAGACAACAGAAGGATGACCCCCTTCTAACTTCAGGAATCATTAGGCAGGAGAGGATAAAATTGTGAGGGTAATTGTAAACCATGGGTATTTTCATAAGGTAGCAAGTTTTCAGAAGAGTAATTTCTGCTTTGTACATTTCAGTCAAAATAATGTTAATTGTTTTGAAAGTATTTCAGCTGAAGAGAATCCTAAATCAGATTCATCATGGGAATTGTCATGGGAATAAAACCAGAGGATGTGTAAGAAGTTAATACATTTGACTGAGAATGATGCAGTAAAATAAGGCTGAAGATAGATGAAGTTGTAAGAAGACAGTGCTTTGAGTAAAAAATCTCTCATCTCCATGCCCTGGCCTCTGCAGCATCTCCTTTTGTAAGCAAACCCAATCACAGATCCTATTTCATCTTCTAAAGAATTACACAGAAACTATTACTTCCATATCAAAGAAAATATATTGTCCCTAATGTTCAGTGTACATAAACCACAACTAATCTATATATTCATATTCATAATGGGTTAGTCTGCATATAGAACCCAATTTATGCACATCTGTTCCACCTGCTTTTAAGCACCCTTCCTTTGCCCAGTGCAGTTCCCTGGTAGCATAGACTAATCCATTAACAATCCTTTGCTTGCGCACATGATTTTTATTTTAGATTTTTCTGTATGTGAGTCTTTTTAAACATAAACAAATATAAAAACCCTCCTTGTAAGTCATATTAACAGAATTCTACAGTAGATACCTACAGACAATGGTTAAAAAAAAAAAAAAAAGTTCAATATAACATTCAAACACCACAGTTAATTTAGCCTCTCATGCCTTCTCATAAAATGGGCATATTTTCAGCATGTAAGTCACTTGGAACAACTGTTGCACTGAAATGCACAACATGAGCCCAGCAGGAGCCCATCATGCTGCAGTTCACAGCTTTTCTGTCTTCTGCAATGCTGTCCCTCTCTTGTCTTTTAGTCTGAAGTTACAAGGATAAGACTGTATCTCAAAGCCTATTCTCAGACAACAGCTCCCCAATAGACATCCTTACTTTCAATTTATTTCGTAATTTTTGTTTTGTATTCTTGCTTTCCAGTAAAAGGAAAAAAAACCCAATCTGTCCCATGTGCTGTGTGAGCTCTAATAAATCATTACCTTCTAGTAATTTCCATCTGTGTCAGTCCATCTTATAAAATCTCACTAAACAAGTATTTCAGGTCAGCTCATAGCCAGTAATCCATCAGTGCTGATGGAACATTATTCACCTTGTTTCATTTTTCTGTTATCTCAGTATCTGCAGAAGACATTAAATTGAAGTATCTGGAATACAATAATCCTTTATTCCCTTGCTTCATGAAGTAATCTCAGTGATCTCTATTCTCTTGCAGCTATTCCCCTTTCAGGTAAAATCTACCCCTCCAGCTGGCAGAACATATTCTTTGCTACTTCAATTTTATACTTTCCTCTATGCCTAGAAATTGAAAAATTATTTTAACTCAACACACTGTGCAGCAAAGGAGGATTATGCAAGGAAATCACAGGATCTCTTCAGTTGGAAAGGATCATTGTGTCAATGAAGGTCCCGAAACAGACATGCCTTTTAGATGGGTTGCATAATTCCAATACTGTTATGTAAACCTTCTACCATAGAATCATGAACATGTTCACTGAAATATTCCCTTGCATGACCCATCAGCTTTCAGGAAAGTGAGCTCCTTCAATACATCAAACGTATCAACATCTCTTGCGGTTTTTGCAACTGAAAATCAACACAGCAATGAGAAAAGGTGCTGATGATAACAGATTTTTTTAAAACCAAACCACAGCAAAAAATAACAACAAAAAAACAAAACTACATAGAAAAAAAATCTGTCAAGACTGGAAATTACATATCTGAAGTAGAAATGAGATGAGGCTTTAAATGTCCACAGGAATTGTTATTAAACACAGCACATGCACCATACTTAAATTCAAGATGACATGGTAATCTGATGTTTGAATTGTTTAGAAGATGCTAATTTACAGATGCTAACATGCTTGGGAAACCAGTCGTCCCTTCAATGGCATAATTTCATCCCTATCTTGAAATGATAGAGGCATTTTAAGGTGGGATTTTTCACCTGACATTACAATTAGTAACCAGAATAATGGAAAAGTCTGATGACTAAATTAGAAATCTTCTGGAGGCCAAATCATGCATCAGCATCTAATGGAACAGGCACCACTGTGGTAAAAATTTCAAAAGCAAAGGGTTAACACTATACTATTTATTTTAGTATCATACTTTTTCCTTTATGCCTTTCTGCAATGAAAAAAAGATACTAATGCTTTTTCCCCTGCGTCTTTCTGCATCATTCATGTTGATTACCAATGATAGTTTGAGGCAATTAAAACATTGGGAGTGATGAATTTGAGTAACCATTTTAACACTGACTGTAGAGCACAGGTAGGAGAAAAGAGGTAACTTGCTAAAAACTCATTACATTAAGCATATAGACAGAGTAGATTCACTGAAAACAAATAAACAATTAAAACATTTCTGGATCAGACCAAGGGTGCATCTTACTCAGCAGTACATTTCCAATGGCAATTAGAAGCAACTGCAGAGGAGAGCTTAGAACTGGGAAATAAATATTACTTCCCTTAGCACTTTCTCAGCCTACAGACCTTCTCAGCTCCAAGTCCTCTTAAGCAACACATGGCCTTTATTTAGCCAGTAAAATTGATATTGCCCAAACCTCTGCAGCTTTCCTTTCGTTGCCTGATTGTCTCTGCTTTCAGATGATAATCTGTCAAGGACATCCCTTACTCAGATACACATTATAAGCACTGCTTGATTCTGCTGACTTTCAGCAGACTTCTTTCAGCACGACTTCTACTAACTTCTTTATTGCCACCAAAGGATCCAATAGAAGTTGCACAATATCCCTTCCAGTATAATGTTTGTAATTCCTCTATCCACTCATGACAAATATGCTTATCACCATGTCTAGGGGCTCTTTCAGAGCTCCTCCTGCTTTCCCAGGGATGTAGCAACAGACAAAAATGCTTCAATCTATCTGCATGCAGTCATAAGTTTGTGAACTTTATTCTCTAAGGCTAACCTCAAAGTTAACTATGCATTTGTAACCAGGAGATTCAATTGAAGATGAGGGATCTGCAGGAATTGTTAATCTGTGATAAGAGCTGATAAAAGAGCAGAATATACCTACCAGTGATGTGGTAGCTTTAATATTAGAGGTCCACAGGGACATTAAGTTTCTTTCTGCCTATAATAGTAAAAGAAGAGTGAGAGAGTAGGACCACAACAGCGATTCTCTGTGTAAATGTTTAATGACATTTTGAGCTATTTAAATTATAAAGTTTTTGTTTTCTTCTCAAATTTTCCCTAGGATTTCCATTAGCAAGGTTTGGGATTTTGCTTACTAAGCCCAAAAATAGCTGAAATGTGCACATGCTATTTAAATAAAACAAATGGATTATTTTGCTTCAAGCAGGCTCCCTTCCACTAGAAAAGACGGCTGTCGTGTTAAGAAAAATATTTTTTTAAAAACTAGGTCCATTTTCCTATTTGAAGCAAAATGCATATGGCTAAGACACTGTGAGCCAACACGTTTTCAAAAAGCAGTACAATTAATTTGAGTACGATCTTCAGGATCTGCTTTGAAAACTACTACACAATAACTTACATGGCTTGCACATCTTGGGGTTCACAAATGCAGCTTAAATGTATGGAAAACAGCAGTGATTTGATCAAGGATTTTGCTTAAAAAATAAATATTTGCTAGAGCTACAATCACTTATTGTTAGTCTAAATAAACCTTCAGTCTTCACTATTTCCTGAAGTCCTCTTGGGGTATTTTGTCCAGAGGAGCATTTCCCAAAAGCTTGTATCTTTTCTGGGAAGGTGACTTATTCACAGAGCATTATTCACCTTCAAGGTATATTCTATTTTTTGGACAACATCTTGTGTAGAAGAACAAATAGTTCGTCATTCAAATGCTCATCAGTGATCAATTAACTAGGTCACTGAACCCTGGTTTTTAATGACTCTGACACTAAACACAATAATTTTGCATATCAGGCACTTGCCTGCATTGACTGGGCTGCAGGTCTTTCTGAAGGAAGCCTGGCATGATTTCAGCAAGTAAACAAGTTGTTGGCCATATTTTGCAACAGTCTCAGGACTTTCTCTCTAGTTCCTACTGGACCATTTGTCCACTGTGGTCCAGTAGAAGCTGAGATTTTATCTCTCAGATGATTCTACCATGTGTCCAAAGCCCAAAATTAGTTCTTTTATTACCAAAGACTAAACAATGTAGAGAAAAATCACTTAGTCTCTGCACCTTAAATCTCCAAGCAACATCATCAGGAGCTACTCAGTTGTTACTGAGATACTGTTACGGAATTTTTCATAGAATCATAGCTCATCAGATCACCATCAAGTGCATTGGGTTAGAAGGGACCTCTAAGGGTCATCTAGTCCAAACCTCCTGCAGTAAGCAGAGACATCTGCAACTGAAGTATGTTGCTCAGAGCCTCAGCAAACCTTATGGGACCTCTAACCACCTCCCTGGGCAACCTCCTCCAGTGTTCCACCATCCTCTTAGTAAATAACTTCTTCCTAACATCCAATCTAAATCTATCCTTCTCTAGTTTAAAACCATTGTCCCTCATCCTGTCACAACATACCCTTGCAAACAGTCCCTGCTCAGCTTTCTTCAGGTACTGAAAGCCACTATAAGGTCTCCCAAGAACCTTCTCTTCTCCAGACTGAACAACCCCAGCTTCCTCAGCCTGTCCTTGTACAAGAGGTGTTTCAGCCCTCTGATCATTTCTGTGGCCCTCCTCTGGACCTGCTCCATCAGGTCCATGTCATCCCCATGCTGAGGGCTCCAGACCTGGACTCAGTACACCAGAGCAGAGTGGCAGAATTCATTCTCTTAATCTGCTGGTTTCTTTTGATGAAGCCCAGGATGCAATTGGCCTTCTGGGCTGTGGGTGCACATTGTTGGCTCATATCCAGATTCTTGTGCACCAGAACCTGCAAGTCCTTTTCTGCAGAGCTGACTTCCATCACCTCATCCTCCATACTCTGTTGATAATAAGGATTATTCTGACCTAGGTGCAGGACCCTGCACTTGAACTTGTAGAACCTCATGAGTTTTTTTTGGGCCCACTGCTCCAGCTTGTTCAGGTCTCTCTGGATGACATCCCATCCCTCTGGTACATCAGCCATACCACTCAGTTTGGTGTCATCTACAAATTTGCTGATGTGGTGCTCCATCCTGGTGTCCATATAATTGATTAAAATGTTAAACAATAATGGTCCCAATAGTACCACTACCCTCTGAATGTGACCATCCAGCTAATTTCTTATCCACTGAACACTCCACTCATCTAACACATATCTCCCCAACTTGACAAGGAAGATGTTGTGGGGGACCGTGTCAAAAACCTTGCAGAAGTTCAGATAGATGACATCTATATCTATATCTATAGCTCTTTCCTTGTCACTCCATTGTAGAAAATCACTAAGTTGATCAGGCAGGACTTGCCCTTAGTGAAGTCCTGCTGGTTGTCTCTGATCTTCTTCCCCAGGGATATTCAGCTAAAAGGATATATAGCTATTGAGCTGTTTCAGAATTTGAGCAATAGCCATAGACTAGAAAATGAAAGCTATATTGCAACAGATGGATGGAGATGGAAGAAAATGGAGACACTGGAGATGATCAGCTGTGGTTCTGAATTTCTTGCAGGTGTACAATTATTACCTAGTGGATCACACACAATGTTGTGGTCTGAAGAGAAAAAAGGCACTCACTGAAGCATGTTTGGCAGACCAAACAGTCTGATGTAATTCTAAGTTCAGGAGAGATAAATTTGACCACCGTTTTATCATATCTGGTTTTATTTCACTGAAAGTGCAAATGGAATAATGTGTCCATCCAAAAGGCTTGTTTGGAACTGATGGCAATCTAGTCACTTTCTAATTTACGTTGATAGATTAAGGGGAACAAGAGGCAGTGTAATAATTTCTAATCTTTTCCAGCTCAGGAGCTGTATTTCACCTAGTGTTGTAATTGAGAATCATAGAACCATAGAGTGTCTCAGGCTGTAAGGGACCTCCAAAGGTCATCTGGTCCAGCCTTCCTGCAGTAAACAGGGATACCCTTAACTACACCAGGATGCTCAGAGACTTGTCCAACCTCATCTTTAATATCTCCAGGGATAGGGCCTCAACCACCTCCCTGGGTAGCTTATTCCACTATTCTACCACCATCAAAGTAAAGGATATTTGTGTTGTGTAATGACTGTGCATAAGGCATCCAGTTAACAGCTTGGAATTTGCATATACACCTTATAAAGCACCTTCTCATACCTAATTTATAAGGTTTTGCATCACCAGATTAAGGAAAAAAAAAAAAATCTCCATAGTATCAGGATGAAAGGCCTTTTCAATGTATGTCGCTTTTAAAATTAAAGGATGGAGTGATGTTATTACAAAAAGGCTAGTTCCTTAAGATCATTATCTCACTTGTGACTCCTATCTTGCATAATACTTTTGTTCCTTGATGAATAAGCAGAGATTTCATGAGCAAATTATCCTATATGATGAATTTTAAATGTTTTTCCCTGTATAGTGTTTTATGCCAGTTTAATAATCCAAATATTACTGCTCGTAGAAATAATCCAAAAAGTGATTCTACTTGAAAACTTCCCCCCCTTGAAACTTAAATCCATGTTTCTATGAAGCCTGCTTGTCTACATAGATGGAAAAAAAATGATATAGACTAGAGGATTATTGAAACTGGAGGTTATAAGATATCTTAGTCTTGAGTGTTATAACAGCGTGTCCAAGAAAGGAGTGTTCATTGACGTAGCACTTAGTTCAGTTTAGTTCTTGATTACTGTGATACAAGACCAAGTAGGTGGATAAGGTTTACTTTTGGTTTTGTGATTCCAATCTGACTTTCACTACAAAGGGTATAGTATAAGGATAGTCAAATCAGTTTACTAAGGTAAAATAATTATTTAGGAGGAAAAAATATAGCAGAAGAGATGACAAAATAGCTGCAACAAAAGAAGCATTTATTGTGAGAAGTCATGAGAATTATCTTGCCAATTGTCAGCTTAACATCAAGTATTTTCATGTTGACTTGGAAATAGCAGTCTCCATTGAGAAACCACAGCAGCTGAAATCCTGCTATTCACAAGAAAATAATAAGAAAAAACCCTTTACTAGACAATATTACTATGTATTATCTACCAAACCCTATGCATGAGCTCTTCTCTTCAATATCCCCACTTTGTTTCACACTGATGTCTTTAATGGTCTCATTTGTGTATTGGTTCACATTTTCAATATATTTTGCCATTTAGCATTCTCCATGGTTGTGTTTCATTGAACAGATGCACTGTAGTTTCTCTGCAGCTAATTCTATGATCCATAATTAGATGTCAGTATGTTTTCTTGTAATGCTATTGTGAATTAAACACATTTTTAGTTACATGGACATTAATTAAAATCATATGCTGAATTGTTACATCTTAACAGTCCAGTTGGAGAAAACATTTCTGGTTTATTTGAGAGCTCTAGAGAATTCCATTTTATTCCTTCATCAGTTACTGTACTGGAATAATCTATCCCCATCCCACCCCAAATGATGCAATATTAATGTTCATAACAGGATCAGTCCTGCCCTGTAATGCATGGATCTCAGCATGAAAGAATGCCTGCAGCCATATGCACTTAAGTGGGAGATGAGGACACATTCTCTCTAAGAACTGAAATCTATGTTTATTAAGCATGACAGAGGGAGCGTAAGACCCAGAGCTTGCCTTTATCTCAGGTGTCACTGCCAATACAGGGGCATACTGGAGAATAAAGATACCTCAGTAGGAAACAAATGACCTTATATCAAGGAAGAGCCAGGTGTATAGTCCCAAACTAAGCACTAAAAGAAAAGTTTATAAACATGATTGCTGTTAACAGCTAGGAGGAACAGAGAGAACAAGAGTAATCTTGCATAATCATTTACATGTTTTGTAAACTAAATGATGTATTCTTTCTTTCTTTCTTTCTTTCTTCTTTCTTTCTTTCTTTCTTTCTTTCTTTCTTTCTTTCTTTCTTTCTTTCTTT
>JAOEGS010008684.1:70770-87769 GCA_025447755.1 Corythornis vintsioides | reverse complement strand
ACAGATATCTTAAATTTAGCAATATGAGACCAGAAGACATATAAGGAGACAAGAATTTTATTAAATAATATCTCTCTCTATATATAGGTATATATATATATTTATAGAACGCAAGCAGCAATGTATAACAGTAAATGTGAAACAGCAAAACAGAACAGTCCGAATTGTTGGTCGCCCTTCCCTTTCGATGACCAGCAGGGGTCACCAGGAAACGGTTTAGAGAAAGTGGACAGCAGCAGACAAACTCAAAATGGTGGCTGCAGAGGAGGAAAGAGGTGGTGTCTGCTGGCCTCCTGGCCCCCTCCACAGGGCGTGGGAAAATGGGGTTTAGGGAAAAAAATATCAGCCGATCACAACATGGCTGGCAGGAGGTGCTCCAAAAATCACAGCATCAAGCTGGTCGGAGAATTCACACTGAGAAGGAGAACCCAGTGCAAAATTTCTTCCAGATCCTCTGATGACTGCAGACAGATGGAAAACCATGCCTATTCCTCCTTCCTGTACGGCTGCAAGCACATGGTGTCCCTTCCCCCCTTAACACCATGAGATCCTGTGCATGTGCAGGACTGCACCAGGAACATCCCAGCTCCATTGTGCTCTGCAGCCACTGGCGGCATCAGCAGGAAGCGGCCCTCCTGGCCCAGCCAAAACTGCTGCAACCCTCCACCCCCACAACCCCCTCTTCCCTTCGCCATGGGCAGGGAAAGGAAAAAGAAATGTTTTTAAAAACTTGTTAAACCCTGACAAATATAATTGAAATACCAATTACATAATTCTTTTAGATATATAAGTTATGAGTGTCAGTGATCTGTTAACACATCTGTTTGCTACTTTCCAGCAAGATGATATCTATGTTTCTCCAACTTTCTCTCTGCAATATAATTTAGAGGAGAAGTGGGAGGGGGAATACTAGGGAAAGAAATGGCTCTTAGAAGTCATTTGACCGAAAAGCTCTGCCTTATCTTGACATGTAATATAAAATATTAAAAACCCAACTGCACAATGGCATTTCCCAACTACCGGGCATTGTTATATAAAATTAAAATGACACTGCAACCAAACTGAGTTTAAGGTGAAAACTCTAGCATCTATTCTCCTACTGATAACCTTTTTTAATTTTGCTATTTGTCAAGGAAGCAGGGCGAAAACTAAGAACTGGGAAATACATTTGATTTTGAATATGAAATGTAACCTGCTTATCAACTTCATGCAATCTTTGGGATTTGAGATCTGCACAGATGGCATTGTCACCTCCTGTCATTCCCCACTGTGAACCTTAAGTTAATGGGAATGACCAATACTAATGATACCTGAATTGTTTCTCACAGCCAAATGACAGCTGTGATTCTTTAGCCCCAGATCTCCTCCTTCGAGCTGATTCAGTGGTAAATTTATGGCACTTTCTCTCAATTGTCCCATGCTGGTTTGGACATTTTCACCCAACCTTATAATCAGAAGATGTGTCTTCCCCATAACTCAAAGTCAGGTCCCCACTTCACTAGACCATGGGTGGCAGAGAAAGGTAGGTCTGGGTTTATTCTGGGAGACATCCAAGACATTTATCTTATTATCATCATCTTTCTTTAGTGGTTGGGAAAAATGGTGGAACTCCGTGCAAAGCGTGGAAGAAATGTATCTAAAACCATGGGCTTAGAGAAGCATCAGGCATTTCTGAGCAAAGCTATAAACAAATAAAAGAAGTGACATCTTGAACCTATTTCAGGTTTGAGACTTTTGTAGTGTCCATCCATGAAATATTTATAACCAAGGGTATCTGCTTGCATGGGAGCCATAAAGTGCTGTAGAAGTTAAACAGGAATTGTTTAATGACATTATCCGAATCTATTGCAGCAGCAGACATCCAAAAGCCAATCAAGAGCACGTTTAACATTTGCTATTATTTTCCTTATCATTGTATTTTAAAGTGAATAACTTCAAGGAGTTCTCTACACTGGATTTTCCATCTGTAAAACTGATCCTTAAGCTCAGGATATATTTCTGAATTTACTGGTCAATGTAATTTAGATAGTGTGAAACAAGATCTGCACCTGACAAGCTATAAACTCTGCAGCAAGAAAATTTCAAATCATAGCATATAAAATGGAGCTTTTCTGTTTATCCACAGCTAAAAGTAGTATCCATATGAATTCCTGAAAATAAAATGACTCCACAAAACCCAAATTTTATCCTGATTGTGGATTATTCTTGACAAAATACATGTTGACGTTTGGCTAGCCCAGGTTTCAATTTTTTTTTTGTTTTGGTTTGTTTTTAACTGAGTAGAGAGCAAGGTGCTAACAGGAGAAACTGCCTCCAGGTTCAGATGTGAATTCCAAACCCCTTTTTATTCCTCCCCAGTCTAAGCATTTCCAGGAAGTATTTTATTTTTTAAATGAGGGCAAAACCCAGTGTCTTTAACTTCATAACTTCTTGCTCAGAAACTCTAGTAGTGTGTGATAGTCTGGTTAAGAACTATTTATCCTGCAGCCATGCCAGCAAAGCAATGTACCCTTGATCTTTCCATATGAGCTGTTACACAGGGAGAAGGTTTCACAGCAGGTTCCTTGACACAAAAGACATCACAATGCAGAAATAATACTCCAAACAGCGAGACACATTCTCACTTCTACAAATGTCTGAACAAATATCCACAGCTGGTATTCTGATTTTTGTTGCTGTTCTTGTTGTTTTGAAGAAAGTAAAATTCTGAAGATCAGCTTTTTCTACTTTGCCACTTAGTAGTGAATCCACTGGCACAAACACAGTGTTCTGGCTTTGGATGTCTCTGGAATTTGGTCACTGGATCAGGAGCACATCTTCAGCACATTCTGCACAGAACAGACTTGAAATGCAAGGACTAGTTTTTCCTTACAGTAGAAGATAAGCTAAGAATGAGCTTTTCACAACAAGACTACCAAATAATCAGCATATTTCTCAAGGTTCAGTGGGCTACATGTCTGAACACCATTTTAGATTGTACTGAGGAAAACATTTCTCATCTGTTTTGAAATATCAAAAAGATTCTCTTTTAAAGTGTTGCTATTCGCATCTGAGTAGTCAAAATTAGAGAAGTAAATCCTGAGCAAACAAACCAGACTTTCGACGCTCTACTCTGTAAAGACAAATATTAAAATTGCAAGCAGTAGATAGATAGAAACATTCTAAAATGTAAATTAATTGTTACCAGAGATATAAGGCCAAGCCAGTAAAGCACTCTCATTAAGAAGCTTTATGGAGGCCATAGATTTAATTATCACGGGCAGTTGTACAACTCGTTCTGACCTACTAGCAACATTTTTGGGTTGCACAGATGGGCCATAGTGCTATCTCTTTCCCCAGAACAGCAAAATTAACGAAATCTATATGTATTCTGCTCAGCAAAGCTCTCACCCTTGCTTGTCATTCTTGAGTGCAGCATGCTTTCTCCTGGCAGTAGACGTGGAGACAATTTTCAAGACTGTGAAAATCTTGTAAGTTTCCTTCCTTAATAATTATTATTCTGTAGTTGGTGAAGATAAATGCAGCCTGTTCTTCTTGATAATTTTCTTCTAACAGCAGTAAGTGTCCTACATAGTTAAGTCATGTGCCATGGACATGTGGAGTGGAGGACAAAGACAAAGCTTACACAGCTGGCTTAATAAATAAAGGCACTTCGTTTCACTCATTACATGTCTGTAGTCTATTTTCCATTCATTCACTAAAAAAAATAACGAAGTTTGGGGTCTGCTCAAGGACATATAATACACTTGGCCATGTTAGCTTTAAAGGAGGGCAAAGACTTGTGAAAGGCTTGTGTTGTTTTTTTTTCTCTGAGAGGCAAAATGAAACTGTCAACAGCATATTGCTGAAAAGTCCATGAAATAAGGCCATGGAAACTTATTCTATGGACTTCTGCAATACCTTAATAGAAAAGAAAACCCAACAAACAAACAAAAGCAAAAACACACACAAAAAAAAAAACCAACCAAAAAACAAAACACCAGGTTAAGCTGTTTTATTGGAAAGTGATAACTGCTGAAGGGACTTCAATAATAAATTGTGTCATTTGTGCTTCCAAACGGGAGTCCCTGTTCCTATCATTCTGGTTATTCCTTTGAATAATACATTTTCTGTAAACTGCATTTCTGTTCCATCAAACAGTGAATGCATTAAAGGCTTATATTGACATTCAGTCATAGTATTGCCTTACAAATTTTGGACCACCATCAGCAAAAGATCTTAATTTTGTGTCTCCATCAGAAAAATTTCCTAGAACATTTGCCATGTCTTCCACCAAAAATCTTGGATTGCCAGCAAGTATCTAAACAGTTAAAACTTCAGCCTTAAGTTCCTTCTTGCATTGGCAATGGGCAATAGGACAGGGGAAAGCACAGCTTTCCTCTGCAACACCATGTAATTTGTTAAACTAATATGTGACCTGATCATTTCTCATGTGTTAAAAAAGCATACCTCTAAATGAGTGCCTGAAAATACACTGCCAGCTAACGAATATGTAGGATTCTTCAGATCTCTTTTTTGTTTTGTTTTTTTTTTTAAAGTTGCTTAAGAGGGCCTGTCTCACGCTTGTCTTCACACCTTCCTTCATCCTGTCTGGTCCATTGCTTAGCAAAGGTTAAAAGAAAGAGTGTCTGCCTGGACTCAGAGATTCTGACCCATGCCATACAAAAGTCAGGACACCCCTTAAGGTAACAGTTTTCTCACAGAACCCACTTATGAACACTAGACTTGGATTTAACATGCTTAACTTTTGAAAACAAAATTCTTGACATTGATGTATCCATGTACTTAAGCTACAGTAGTGATCACAGTGAGAGTATTTCCTTATTTCCCAGCACTAATGTTCAGTTTTTCTTTGAGGTATCATAACTGCATTTTACTTTCACTGATCCTTGGTGCCAGCCAGCCCTATCTTGCTTAAGTTTCACACAGTGTGGCTGCATTCATTGTGTTAATCTTACGTTACATACATTTTTTGTCACTCCATGTGTTTCTAATTGGTTTCCCAAGCATCCGCAGCATTACAGCTGCTCTATTTGGCAGCTGCAAGTGCCACAAACCCCTGTGCCTTCCTATTCTACACTGTTTTAGGTATTCTCTTTTGGCACTAAAGTGGAAACAGTTGTAATCAGATGTAAAGTTGTTGTTTTTTTTTTTTTTAAAAAAAGCATATGGAAATCTTGGGTAAGAGAAAAGTCTCTTCCTGCATTATGCCCACTGCCCCATGCCTGCCAATGAAAACTGGCCTTTCTTTGTGCAATCTGGGGCTATTGTAAGAAACCACTAGCAAAATAGCCATAAACAGAGGATGAATGACTAAGAGTGCACAAGCTTCACTTGGTGATTGACCAAGGCAGGGCTAACCAAAGCTGGAAGCTGGCACATGCAAGACTGCCTGGCTGGACTTTGTATGTTGAGTTGTCCTCCCAAGGAGTGGAGCCAAGCCTAGCATCACCTGAACCTATGGCTACAGGAAGTCTATGTGTTTTAAAATCAATGCTCAGACTCCTGAGTTGTCCTGAGTACAAATGTCCTAAGGTCATGGATGGGCTGGTTGTGACTGTCAGTCAAGATCCAGTCCAGGAACCAAAATTAAACTACTCAGCCTGCACTGGACAGTGAAGAAACTGTGCTGTTTCTGTGTCTGTCACCACAGTGTTAATTTACTGCACTAAGTACTCTAATAGGCCTGTAACATGAGTTTCTTATAGCAAATGAATCACTATTTGTATGTACAAAGGGATGACAAAAAATAAGCTCCATTCCCATGTTCATTTTTCATGGAAGGTCCAGGTGGAACAGACTAAAAATAGTCATGCAGGACAGAAAAAAAATTGTTTAGTAAGACAAGGGTGCCCAATCCATGCATGTAATTTCTGTAATGTTTCTACTAATTCAAACTTTATACAGGGGTAGAAAAGAACTCTTACAAAATATGCTGTTGCATTAATTATAAGTTTTCCATCTGACAGCTTAATTATGAAGAGTTATTGTAGGGCTTGCAGAGTTCATGATGAATCACACATATTCATACAGACTTCATTTTAATGGTTCAATTACACACATTCCTAACTGATGAACAGCAACATAGCATTTTTTGTTTAAAATGTGATATCTGTTGGAATTGATAACATTAGTTCAGTAATTACTGAGCCATTGTTGTCAGACATCAGGAAATAAAAGTGGAAGGATGCCCTAGTTATTAAAGTTTAGTATCAGCACTAAAAAAAATGGAGTGGAGGCTTTACGTACAGATGAAATACTTAGCAGAAGTCAATGACAGAAAGTGCCTGTGGATCCAATTAGGAGACAAGGGAGAAGGAAACAATAGCTTCACGACTGGAGAACCAGACAGAGGGTTGTGAGATCTGTGTTTAATTCTTGTGTCTATCACAGACTTCCGGTGTGGCTTTGGTAAAGTTATTTCATCTCTTCATGCTTCAGCTCCTTCTCTGCAATAACGTAATATGCAAGAACACAATATCCACATCTGTACTTTTGTCTACCTTTGTTTCAGTTGCAGCAGCTCAGCTGTTGGGACTATCTCCTTCTCTGATACAACAGCCTTCGGATTTTACAGGGAAGTATCATATACACCACTATAATACAAATAATTGTAATTGATGGTCCTTTACCTAATAGGGGGAAAAAAGCAAACTCCTTCCATGTAGACAAAGCAGTGACCTTGAGAGAAAAGGAGGAAAATATAAGCTCATGCATGTTCTCTTTTAAAACACTCTTTTTGCTACACCATTTTGTACCTAGTCTTTCCAAGGAGAATTTCCTTTTTCCTTTCCCCAGATACAGTAAAAAGGAAACAGAAGTTAAGAGCTGGGAATACCCTCCCTAACAGAGCTGCCAACAGAAAGGTCTGGATGATAGCTTAGTCAAAAATTCAGCCAAATCCTTTGGTTTTGTTTTTAAAGAGGGTTGCTTTCTCAGATACAGGAAAAAAAATTTCCAAGAGAGGAAAATTAATGGAGATGCAAGAGGTCTCTGACTAATGGCTTTTTTTCCCTTTTGCACTATTGACAGCTTAAAATCAAGTTCAGATAGTTATTTCTTTGGTAATCTGTCCAAAGTCTCTTACACTACCATAAAGGCAACAGCTTACACGGAAAATGGGTTCCTGCTATAACTGCCTTTGAATGTATTCATAATTACCTCTAATAAGATTACTGATGCCTTGCCTGACAGAACAGCTGGAAATAGTTCCTTATTCAACTTTCTAAAGAGAAGTATCTGTTCTGTTTCACCACCCCATCGCCATAGACTAACACACAAAGCACCTGACTCGTGTTTCCCAATATATTTTTTAGAAATGCATGTTATCTTTCTGATGAAATTAGAGGTTATGGTTTTGTCCAGTAAAACACAAAGACACCGAGTGTCTGGAGGAACTCTAAGTGGGAATTTTATTAGTCCCGTTAAGAAGAAAAGAACTCCCAACATGTAGTTTGACTTCCAACACACAAAAAAAGTACTAAGAAATGGACAAGGAAGAAGATGGCATCTTCCTTTAACCTACAAGTTTATGTCATTTTGTGAAATCTACATACCAGACATGGAAATCTACATACCAGACATGCCCCCAAGAAGCAAAAGATTATTTCCTCACCATATTTCCTCATCATCAGAGACAACAGATAAACATCAACACAAGAGCTGAGTGAACTTCACCTGATGTGGTAGGTTGAAGGGTTCAGTATAATGCTTGTGATGTGTGTCCACTGCTAGAGCTGCTCTCCAGTTTATCATCTTACATTTGGTCATCACTAGAAATGACTGCAGATATTTCAACTGAATGTTTTTGTTTCTCTTTTTCCCACTGGAAAATGCTGATTTGTCAAAATGTAGCTGATCCATGGGAACAGAATGATTTTAATGAAGTTCTGTTCGACGCCAAGGAAACTAGCAGCTGTGACAGTTTTGAAAATCTCTTGCTCAGGCAGGTTTCTAAAATTATCCTGTGTGACTTGCTGCCTGTTCACCTGATATACTACTAAAGAGACCAAATTCCTGAGACCAAGTCCCAGGCTCTCACCCACAGACGGGCCAGACCTGGAAACACAGATGCTCAGGGTGCCACTTCTGGAGTCTGCCAAGAGTTGGGAAAGTCCAGGAAGAAAGGTTTTAAATTATTGGACAAATACCATTTTAATTTTTTGATAAACAGAGATGTGGACTTATTTCAGATCCACCTGGATCTGTTCCTGGGTGACTTGATCTAGGTGATCCTGCTCAGGCAGGGGAGTTGGACTAGATGATCTTCTAGGTCCCTTCCAACCCCTAATATCTGTGAATCTGTGAATCTGTGAATCTGTGAATTTGGACATTTTTAAAGCCTGGTTTTCACTCAAGATTTAAAAAAAAAATTTTTTACTTTAAAATTATTTTTTTTTATTTGTCCATTGAGTGGTCAAAATATGGCAGAGTGTATTTTTTTGTTTTGTAGTTACCACTTGCAAAGTCATTTTTGACTGAAGTGCAATAGTTCCAGTGTGCTTTGTCTATATTAAGGTGGCTCTGTGGAAGAACTGGCCTTCAGACCTGCCTTTGTATTTTTTTCCCAATGGTCTGCACAGTCAAAAGAGGCCAGACACGCACACAACTTTAAGAGTGTTACAATTAAGCAAGATAAATCCCATTCCTAAATGTAAAAAAACCTTAAAAATTAAAGACATTAGGCGTTTTATCTACTTACTGGATTAAATAGAGTCTATCACTTGCTGTTCTCAGGTTGTCCAGTTTGGTGCTTTTTACAAAGAATACTAAAAAAATAGAATTTGTGATGTGTTTGTTTATGAATTTAGTTTTATTCATAGTATCTGCATCTAGTATTCAATTTTCTTGGTTTTCAACTACTTCCCAAGGCCATCTAGGCATAGTTGCTTCCTTTATTAAATGTCAGTTTAGCATTATCTTTTTACCTTCCCACTGCTCTTATTTTCCTGTAATTATTCCAAAGCTATGTGTTTTTCCACCATTATAGCTGGTTACCCTGCAATTTTCTGTTTTCTGTCTCCATCTGAGATGAGTGATACAGCTGCGGTAAACACAGGGTTTACAGGGTTATGTTCTGAGTTGTGCAGGTTTCACTCACTTTTCTACTTCCTGATGTGCACAATCAGTTCTCATGGGATATCTTACCTCTGACAGGCTTAGATCTTCCCAGGTTTGGCTATTGCAAAATCATCCATCTGCCAGCACACGCTCATTTTGGTGCTGAACAGTAGCTGTAACAGTAACAGTAAGTAACAGTAATCTTCCAGAGGCTTAAAATTTGTTGTCATGCCCCCTCTCAATGAAATCCAGAGCATGCCACCCCTGGACCCCCCCCCAGTGACCTCTCTCCCCTTTTCCAAATGATGTTCTGTAGTCTACTGGAGAAAAAATTCTGGGTTTTGTTTTCATTCTTCCAGTTCTGTTCTACAATATTTGTAATAGATGGTTTTCTTTCTAGACTTGGGTTGTCTGGAAGGCGTTTAGATGTCTGAAGTGACTGCAGATCCAAGAATTTTCCAATTTTATGTAATTCACATTCAAGATTCCTTACTCTCACCTGTTTTTTTTTTTTAGGGTAAAGTCCTTCTCAGCTGTTCTTGAAAATGTGAGACAAGGATTAGCTGTCAAGGTAAAACCACTGCACAAATCAATTTACAGAGGTGTAAATTGTCTGTTAGAACACAATGCCATCAAGGCGATATTGTTTAACACCAATCCTAACAGCAATCGTCCCTGGGGCGGAAATAAGTAATCAAGCAATCAAGCAGGGCTGAAGCTTTGAGAAAATGAAGAGCCATCTCTTTCCAGTGAGTATTCAATAGAATGAGACCCTGCATAAAGCACAGGGAAAGGAATCAGAATTATCTTTCTATGATCCATCACTTAGATGGCTGACCTTTATTCAGACAACCAAACTGTGTCCTTACTATGAGAAAGGAAGGAGGTAAGGTCAAAGTCTTTGCACAAGGTTTATAGACATGCCCAGCATTAACGTGTCCTTGAATTCAAAAGCTTTGTCTGCATCCATGAAGGGATGAAAAGTAATCAGAATTAAAGCCAAATCAAACAGTCCTGGAAACTCCATCCTCAGAGTACTGAAGTTGTGCAGTGTGTCTGTCAATCAATTGCTCTTAATTAAACCCTTCCAGACATGTTAGAGATAGCAGAACCAAGGCACTTCAGTTTTGATGTCTTGTTACAGAAATTAATTATGTGCCCATGCCCATATCCGAGTGTGTCCATAAATCCAAATCAGGAGGAACTGTGAGCACATCTTGTTTCCCCTCTCCAGATCTCCATGGAGACATCAAAATTTATTGAATGGAACTGCTCTTTCTCTAGAAATTTTGACTTGCTTCTGCCCTAGGACCATCATGGCTCCCATCATACTACTAAAATATATACACACACCAAGACCCAGTGATTGACAGTCAACTCTCAGCAGAACTGGAACAGCCTCTTCATTTTTTATTTCTTACTCTTATGTGTGTGAGACAGGGAAGACAGACCGAGAGAGAGGTTATTGAACTTTAAACTTCCTGATAAGCCGTATTGTGGGAAAGTGCCATTTTTAGGTTTACATGAAGGAGCTACTCCTGAGAAAGGCCTTTTAGCCTGTGAAAAAACTAGAAACATCCCAGGAAGTCTCTGAAACATTGCAGCACTGTGAGAATTTGTATAAAAATAAACACTGGATTATTTCAGTCCTACACCCCTGAGAAAATGAGACCAAATTACTCAGAGCTACTAGCATAGTCTTGACAGAGGAAGGGAAATTCGTAACTGATACCAAGGCTTTTTGTTTTGTTTGGGTTTTTTTCCCCTTCTTTTCAGTGTAAACTAATATTTGAAAGTTGTAGCAAAGGCAGGTTAAGCGTGTGATAGAAATGGGCTCAGAACTGAGACCAACACCTGGAGGAGAGCAAGCCAGGAGAGAAGGAGAACTTTTAAAAGGTATAAAATGGTATAAATGTATAAAATCACAGAAACATGAGAGCTTAGAAAGCATCCATTGACAGATACAATCCAACAGCAGACAAATCCTGGTCTCTAGAGTTCAGGGGATTTTTTTTTAAAGGTTTTTGTAGAGAATTTTTCTCAGGAGAAATTAAGATGTGAAAAGACAAGCAGGGTCCCATGTCACTCTAAAGTTGTTTCTAAGCCTGGTCAGGAAAGTCCTTCATTTCATGGAAAAATTAGTCTGATTAATCTGTCTTCCCATGAGGAAGGGCTGAGAATCTCACATGGTCATGAAACCACATTTTATTCAATATTGTTCCTAGGGCTAGTAAGAGATGGTAAGAAAGTACATGAGATGTTGCAATTTCAGTGATTGCTGAACCAGGAGAAATCTACATAAAGCAAGGAGCAGAAAATCTGGCAGAGGGTTATCTGAACCAACATATTGAAAATACTTGTGTAAAAAAAAAAAGCACAATAAAACTGTCTCCTCCATAGGGATGTCTTCTAAGCTACAAACTTCTCCATAGTATCAAGCAAGGATGAGCAACCTTTGATGGAGAATGCATTGCACTCTGGGAGAGTTTGCATGTATTCAAAGGAGAGTACAAATCTGTATTGTCCCCAGTTCACAGGGTCATTGAGTTGTTTGCATTGGAAGGGATTTTAAAAATCATTAAAAACAGAGGCTTCATGGACAAATGAGATCTGATCTTCAGACTTAAGAGTGTAATCTCTCTATACCTTGCATGGCAACAAGAAGACAAGGAAAAGAGCATAATATGCTACAAAAGACAAAAGAGAGAAGGTATGCCTCCAGTTGTCTTGGCTGACTCTGAATTCAAGAAACAAAAAAAGTTTAAAAGCATATATTTCTTTAATCTCTGTTATAAAATTGTTTTTTTTAGCTAGATATCTAATGAATTCATATTTTCCTGGGGTAAAACAGAGATGGGAACCCTCAGCAGTCACTGAAAAAGGATTGCTGAAGCAGACACTGCTGCCCCACATCCCCTGGAAAATCATTCCAGACAGTTTGGGAGTAGCAGCAGACAGGATCGGGTCCTTTTGCAGTCAGATTGGCCAACAGTGGAAGACAGAGGTGAAGATCTCCAATGAGATCAAAATGAAGGCAAAGAAGTTGTTTCACAACAGGGGGAAAACCAGTCTTTCCAGAAGCAGGAAAAAAAATTATACGATGCATTTTTAGTTTCACTACCCAATCAAGTTAATAAAAACCTCCAAAAATCAATATACAACTGTATGATATCTACAGTGAAAATTCACTATCTAGTGTGATTAATAACATAATAACAAATGTCTGTTTAATTACTCTTAGTAAGATTAAAAAAAGCCATTATTCTCATAACTTGATAAATTAATTAGCTGGAAAGTCTATATAATGCCAAGCACACCCCCCTGCAAGGCACAGGGTTTAATACTTGAAGGTATTTCTGGCAGTCAGGAATTTGTGTTGCTTGAAGAAGCACTACCCAGCTGGGATGAAGTCCATGCTGTGACAATAAGCAAGTGCTTTTGAAATTCAGAGACTCAGATGAAGCTACAGGGTGGTTGATAGCACTGTCCTTCCTCCAGAACAGGTAACAATGCATAGGAACAGAACAAGGTTCTCAGATATAGCTATATCACTTAGGACCCTTCATTTAAATTGTTAAATGCTTCTGAAAGACAGATTTTGGTACCTATTTTTGCTGTCAGACTGACTAACAATGGAAGACAAAGTTGAGGAACTTCAATGAGAACGAAAGGAAGGCAAAGAAAATGCTTCACAGCTGGGGGAAAACCAGTGTCTCCGGAGGAGAGACTCATCCTGTGCTGAAAGGGTCTTGCATTGCCATTGCAAACCCTAACCCTGTGGATTAGACAATATTCACCTGCCATAACCGATCCTTGTGACACCTGACACGTGTGTTTGCCTTGCTGCTGAAGAGAGGAAAATGCAGCAATTGCAGCAGTGCCCATTAATGCTGCAGTTTGGCTTGTGTCCATTTTTTTATTATACTAAACTCTTTAACTCATTCTGTGTCAAGAACTGAAAGGGCTTCTACAAGCAGGTATAAACAGAGCAATTACCTCCTAAAACATGAAACTCTGTACTTCTCCTTGACCAGAGCCCAGGGCAGGAAGACAACCTAGCCTGTGACACATGGGTAGGTAAACATGTTTCTTACCTCCAAGCTGTACTGAAGGTGCAGAAAAGATATAAGAAAAATCTATTGCTCTTCACAGCAATAGCAAATAGGGGTGCATTTCATAGGGTAATTCACTCTGAAAGATAAGAGGCTGCATACAAGTGTAACACGCTAGTTGAAGAGCCCCTTCATCTGGATAACCTCCACACCATGCACATGTCTTGTGATCACAGCACAACTGTGGGGCATGTACTGAGATTGTGGTGGGAAACAGAGCTTTCAAAAAAGATAAACAGATGAGTGGTATTTTGAAAACTACACTGGAAGGAGGCTCACTGCTTAGCTCATTTGTGCACAGTTTTGAGATCTACAGGCTGTTTACCAGTGTCTGTGCAATACTTACGCATTCTACAAGAGCTGAATTAACTCTCCAGAGTAACACATCTTTAATACCCCCTTGAGGGGCATTAGAAAATTTAAAGAGACAGTAGAAAATTCTAAAACTGAAAGTTTTGTCGTTGTGGCAAGTGCAGTGACTTATCCTCTTTCCCTCATTTCCTTAGAAAATGACAACAGTCCCCAGCTGGACTGGTTGTTAACATGATGGTGACATCAAACCATGAAGAATTATGAGCCTACTTGATATGATAACAGGAGAGCAAATTGAGACTCAGTAGTCATGCTTTGGAAATATTATAGATACCCCAGATCTTACAAAGATCTTAGTGCCACCAGTACCACTTCTTGGGTACATTTGTTTTGTTCTTCTTCTGATGGAGACATCTCCCAAAAAAACAGAAGTCCAGCAATTTTTGTTGATGGTTCTGCTATTGTTTTAAATTTTCAGCCTTTCTCTCCTGATGCTATCACCCCCAGTTCACAAGCGTTTGGTGGGGATCCCATTTTCCCCATCATGATGCCCAGGGAACTGTAATATAGACAGTTGTCCCTAAAAATAAAAGCTCATACTAATGATATTCTACTTACAGCTCAGGACTAGTTCTACCACATGACACACTGGATGCTTTTACACAGTGAAAGCAGAAAGACTTGAAATTATGACGATTTCAGAGGACCTGAGCAGTGTTTCTAAATATCTACAAGTTTGTCTTAAAAATGCACATCTCTTTTCCTCACCCTACTTATAGACGTTCAAAAGCCTTGTCTTTACAGTCACTCTTCAGCGACACATAAAAGAGTCTCCTTCATGTTGGGCACCAACATGCAAATGTCTACCACAAAGTCACAAACATCTGTTAAAAGAGCTTTTTATAAACACTGCCTCATTCTAGGTCATAGAGGAAGGTACACTAATTCAGTGTCAAGAGTAGTGGTACTTTGGGCCAGTAATTATGTTAATACAGATAATGATATGTACTTGTCTTAAAGAAGTTTTTTCAGAGTTAATCTGGCAGTCAAGAAATTGCTTTGTTGTGTTTAGCTTTGCATTGGGATAGCAAATGAAGTAAAAAACCACGGTTTTGGTCTGCCAGAAGTGCTGGGGTTACATTACATTACAGAAGTAAGGGGTTGTCTGTTAAAGAGAGGGCATCAACCTTTTTTCTTCTGACTCAGTTTTCTCCTGCCTTGCTCCACTTTCTGAGCCTTTAACGGCTGGTTTTGAAATGCCATACTCATACATTGTATATCTGAAAAACATCAGAAGCAAGAATTTGGATTCCCAAAGAGCTATGCAGCTAGTGAAGTCACTATAGATTAAGAGTAGTGATTAACTGCTTTCTAAAATCGGTAGAACACTCTCAACAATCCTTGAAGTGTCTCTCACAGACCTGAGTTGTAAGGGACTCTGGTGTGTTACTCGTCCCCATGTGAATGGGTATAAAACATCCACAGGGGCCAGGTCATGTAGAAATGGATTTGCTGCATGTAATGTTTTAGTAAGTGAGGAGCTGATCCAGCAGTGCTCCTGAGCAATAAACCAGCCCTTACATTCAAATGAGAATGTTGGGTTGCCTAGGCTTCTATTTTAATTTTTAGAGCTTAAACCAGAATAAGATTTATAGACGTAAAAATCTAACTCTGTTTTTATTATCATCTTCAGCCAACTAACTTCTTGAAATATATGTTAGCCTAATATACAGGAGATACATCTAGAAATTAAATAGCTTTTTATGTGTATCTGACTGCCACAACCTTTTTCTCAGGAGCAGTGTGATTACCAGTATCAGTTTCCAGTATCCAGCTATCATACTCTCAAGGTTAAATTAAACCATGATAGACATGCAACCAGTGTAAAACTTATTACCCAAGTGGTCAATTTGGCCCATCACATGCTAATTACATCCCAGGAAATTAATACTACTATTTTTAAAATTATTTTTAAGAAAAAATAGTATTTTCTAAAATAATTTTTTTATGGAAAACGGATTTTTTTTTTGATTGTTTGTTTGTTTTCAAGAAAATTACATATTTGTAGAGTTCCTGGACTTATTATGCTCTTACAAGCTGCATCTGGTCTTCTCCACTGGTGTTGTCCAAGCCAACTTTAAAGGTAAAGTTAATCCAGAGCAAGCCAAGGATATGACTAAATTCTATAAACCAAGAAACAGAAAAGAATATTTAGGCACAAGACTCCTGCCTGCAGCCCAGTGCTTCAATCCCTTGGAATGCACTGCAATTGCTCTGCAGCCTTGAAAAGCTTGGAGACAGCTGCTGGTTCCTGGCTGCAGCCTCCACTGCCGAGGCATTTTTTTCCAGCTTGGTTTCTTCTCATCGCTGTCTGGGCTAGACCTAAATCATGAACACTAGGGTAGGGTTTTGCTGGTTCCCTCCATTCCCCTTTACCCTGCAGCAGCTGTTCGTCACCACCCAACAGTGTTAGGCAGAAGGATGGGCAAAATTCCTGATGCTTAAGGCTCTTGCAAATATTTGCTTTTCCTTCTTCACAAAAAATAACTCAGATCCAGAATCACCTCCTTCTTGAAAAGCCAAATACCTGATCTGGCCAGCTGCATGGGTTTGAGTTAATTTTGTTTTTGTCTCCTTGTTTGTTTGTTATTAAATGGAAAAGTGTGATGTGTATTATTTTATAAGCTAGACTGGCAAAAGAGAATCATTTGGATATGAAGTGTATAGCCATGCCTCTGGTTCACTTCTCTGTTATATGTTTTCCTCTCCTTCTGGTTATTTGGTCTGCACTTTCATTGTCTCTGGTATAACACAAGTCTCAAAATCGAATCTGAGCTTGCTGAGCAAAATTCTGGCCACAAAACTAAGTTTTCCAGATTATTTCAGTGAGGGCAAGGAAATTATAGATACTTATCCCTTGCAAGAAGAAATAATAGTAACTATATAAATCTTAATATAACCTCTATGTTTATTTGCAGTGTGTTGGCATGAAAACCACTAGTATTGTCATAGCTGCAGGGCAGTTTTGATGTGTAAAATCTTACTTTACATTGTGATAAGAACACTTAGCTAAGGTCAATTCAGTAGGTAACGTTAAAAAAAAAGGGCATGGAACCGAAAAAACCACTTCTGCTTCTGTGTCTCATTTCTGCAGTTGAAACATTTGACGATATCTGTTTCTTATATGTTGTCTTCAAAAGGTGTATCACATCCAGTAGGTTAACCTGAAAATCCACTGAAAAGTTTTACTGGCAAAAAGTCCATGTCAAAGTAGCAATAAGAACTGATTTATGAAGTAAATGGGCTGATGGTCTGTCATGGTTTGGAGTCAGGGCAACCCCCAGACTGACAACAGACCGCTCTCTTTTAACCCCCCTCCCTCCCCAAAAGGGGAGAGAAAAGGAATAAGAGAGAGAGACTTAGTGATTAGAAAAAGGAACTAAAACAATTTAATTAAAAATGAAAATGAAGTATATACAAATATGTACAAAGCCAGTACCAAACCCAACCTCCCC
>JAOEGS010008683.1:97427-111378 GCA_025447755.1 Corythornis vintsioides | reverse complement strand
TCCCTTCAGGCACTGGAAGGTGCTCTAAGGTCTCCCTGGAGCCTTCTCTTCTCCAGGCTGAACAACCCCAGCTCCCTCAGCGTGTCCTGGGAGCAGAGCTGTTCCAGCCCCTGAGCATCTCTGTGGCCTCCTCTGGCCCTACTCCATCAGCTCCATGTCCCTCCTGTGCTGAGATCTTATCATCCTCCTCTCTACAACCCGTCCCTTGGCTTGTGTATACCGAGAGCGTGGTCTGAGTTGTGTGGAAATAGGCCGGGTAAGTCTAGCCCAGAGTCTGGTTTGTGTCTCTTACAATAGGCTTTAGCTTTAAACAGCCAGGGTTTTTCTGCTTGTCAAAAAAAGCAGACAAAAGCTCCGTCTCTGACAAGAGCTCTCTATAAGCTCCAGCAGCTGCTGCATTTCATCCTTGGCCAGGAAGAAAGACGCATTGTAGAGCAGGGTGTGGATAACTCGTGTCAAAAGCTTTTAAAAAGTTACTTTGAGAGCATATTTCATCTGCAAAACTTCAGTGGCTTATCCCTAACTCGTGGCAACCGCCGTCGGCTTTGCTTGTCTGGGTGTCGGGCGTCCCTCAGCCACTCACCCAGAGCCCTTCAGCAGACACAGTGGTTTGGGGGTGACAGCACAGGGACGTGGGGGTGACGTGGGGTGCCACTCTGCCTGCCCTCTCCTGTGGGCTCGGAGAGCCGTGGCGGGAGACAGAGCCGGCGGCCGTGCCACAGCGACACTGCGCCGAGGACAGGCAGTGTGTTCTGGGGGAAGGAATATGAAAAGCCCGTCTGGCATGGTAAGGATGTTTCAGAGAGAATTCACATTAAAATGTACACATCCCCTGGCACCCTGTGCTGTGTACTGGTTGTGAGTGGGCCTCACTTGCTTCCTCAGTGCCACCCACAGGCCCCTCCTGCCCTGCCCTCCTGTGCCGAGTGTGGGGGACGTGAGGGAAGCTGAGAGGCCCCACCTCTGGAGAGCTAATTGGAGGGATCCCCAAAGGGTTAATGTTCCTGAGAGGGGTAAAATAGGAATGGCTAGAGCCCGGGGACCCCAAAATGAGGGGTGCAGCTTGTGTTGGTGGAGAGGCCTAGTGCGGAGCCAGCTCCTGTCCAGTTGTCGCCTCGCCCTGTGCACGTCAAGGCCCCTGAAAAGCCTCACAACTCATTTGGTAATAGAGAATAATCACTGAGATGGGGAAATGTCCATTTAACGCCCTCCCACAACCCCCCCTGCTGCTGTTAGGGCAGTTGTCTATTTTTACACCAACTCAGAAATGGAGTTCCTGAAGGTCACTCTTTAGGAAAAGCCTTAATTAAGATTTCTGCCTGCAGCAAATCATACGAAGTGTAATAATACATCACACCGCAGCAACCCAGATACAGATCATTGGCTACCTTGATCCAGTCATGTGGTGTGAGCAAATATTACCGTTTTCTTATCATCAAGAATCATTTTACAATGTGAATAGAAAAAAACCCAAAACCTCAGCATCCAGTTTTTCTTTCAATGTCCAGGAAAAGGCAGGAAAATGCCTGCCATTCAGATAAATAAAGCGTTCACTTAGGGACTGAAGGTCAAATGGAGACATACACTTTGCTGACAGAAAAATGCAAATATTCTTGGCATCATAAATATTAAAAACAATACTGTTTAAAAGGTCCAATTTATTTTTATTGAATTAATTTCCTTCCATCTGTTTTTCTAGTCTTTCCCTCTGGAGCTGCAAGGGCTATTCTTCCCAAATCAAGGACAAATCCTCTCTGCCTGCCAAGCTTGAAAGTTCAGCTGGGATGCATTTCCAGATCAGAACTTTCAAGCCCTTTGTTCCAAAGCTCTAGTGACAAAGGCAAAAGCACCTATGCAGCACCATCTCGTTAACCCCTTCCTCTCTCATTTCCAATACAGAGGTGGCTCATTTGTGAGTCACCTCTCACAAATCTCACCTTTCCCTAGGAAGATCAGGGATCTCAAGCTACTAGATTTTCCTGGTATACACCAGGAACACGTTGTTTTGGAAGGTCAACACAGTATGAATTTGTTAGATGCTCACCAGCAGGTTTTCTGAAAGCCCAAGCCAGAGCTCTGTCCCTGCACTGAGTTGCAGAGAGATTGTGACTTGCTCAGCATGATGTGAGCACTTGAAATGAGAAGAAAAGGGAAAGAGAGAAAAAAAATCTGCTTAGTCCTTAAAACTAGAAGTTACTCTGTATTTTTTTCTATTTGTTTTGGAGGAAAGGTTTTCTCATCGTCAGTTGGCAAGTCAGTGAAGAACAAGTTTGTGTCATAAGAGACCAGTAATCAACCTCTCCTGGTAGCATGTTATATTGCAAGGCATGGCACTGTCTGTGGCCTTGAAGCTGTGAGGGTGAGTTACAGCAGTGGGGGTTTTAAAGATGCCTGTCTTGAAGCACAGGATTCTTCCTTGGCTGATAGGGAAACTGCTCTTGTGATAGCAAGCAGCTGGGGACAGGTGCCAGCCTTTCAGAGCAAGCAGGAGTACAGGGCCCAGCTGCAGTCTCACCTTCCTTTCACTATTCAACTTCACTGTCATGTTCAGGGAGGGGTTTGGTAAATGATGTGCTGCAGGATGGGCGATGGATGGATAGATAGATGGATAGATAGATGGATAGATAGATGGATAGATAGACAGGTCTTCATATGAGCAAGAGGCAGTTTACCTGTGACTTTCTTGCATGTCACTTTCAAACAGATTTTGAAGGATTTTTTCTCCCCTTTGCAGCCGAATGAGAGAAATATAGCCTGCACATGAGAGATAATATTGTCCTGGGAAATATCCAGTGGATTAATGTATTTCTACTGAAGCTAGCAGGAAATTGTGTTTCAGTTTGTGCTTATGGGCTTATTGTGAATACGTCACATGGAGAACAATTTGTTAAACAAGAACCATAGAGTCTTAAAAAAATGAAAAGGGAGAATAAACTGGGAATGTCAGATTCCATAATGGGCTTGATGGATATCTGCATTGTCAGTAACCCCAATGCCAGCAACTGACCCCCCTCGTTCTTGTTTTGGAATGAAACAGAGATGACCGTGGCTTGGAGAGTTATTTATGATCCATTTCTAAGCTTTTCTGTGTCAATAATTCCAGTGCTGTACTCCAGCAAGCAGCCTTTTGGTGACATCATCATAGACAATTAGCTCTATACCTTAATCAAGTAACAAAGCTGTTGCTCTGGAGCCAGATTTAGCTGTGGGGTGGGCAAGGTCTGAGCAGGATGGGCAGCCAGCTCTGAGCCAGGGCTGCTGAGGCACAGTGGATGGATGGCCCTAGGGAGATGAGATGGATAAGAAGTTGAAGTAAATGATATACCCAGGGTGGCCAGGATTTGATGGAGAATGGCTCCTTTGTTTTGTTTGCTCTCACAAAGCTCAGTGCTCATCCCCTGCCTGCAGGGCACAGCACTGGGACCCAGACTAAGCTTCCTCTTCTTCCTTTGGAAGTTGAATATTTTGCTTCAAACCACTGTCAGCAGATCTGCTCCCAGACTGCTTGTGCTGGAGCCTGTATCTGTGTTGGGTACCAGTTCCTCTCTGTAGGTGACACCTGTAAGTGAGAGTTCTTCCTGCTGCTGACGTGTCTGAGGTGTTTCCATGGAGACCAAGGTCAGATAACAGAAGAAAAGGTCAGGGGATATTTTTTCCTTAATTATTTTAAAATCTGCACCTTATTTTCCTCCTGCTGCTGTCCGTTTTCTTAGAATAGGAAGCAAATATTTTCTATTTCTCTCTATTATTTATGCAGCACCATCCATACACAAGTGCAAGCACACACACATACATGTTTATGATGAGATGTCTCTGAAGTTTACATGACATTTAACAGAGAGAACCTGAACTTCAGATGTTTTTTCTTGTTCTGTGAGTAACACCAACTACCCCACTAACAGTGCTGGTGTAGTTCTGACTGCTCAGCAGTGAGACAAATGACTTTGAGAGTGGAAGTCAATTACTCCAGGCCATGTAGGGCAGTTACAGGGACCAGTTGCATCATCAGTTGGGTCCAATCTCTGGTGGCTTTTCCTTCTTTCCATGGCAAAAAATGGCCTATTTCTAAGAGGCCTGAGAAATGTGATTTTGAGGGACATGGTTTAGGGGTTAACTGTGCAGGGTAGGGTTACTGGTTGTGTTGGATGATCCCAGGGGGCTTTTCCAACCTGAATGATTCTCTGATTCTAAATATAATAATACAATAGAAAGTATTTTTGCACATCTGTCCATACAGAAGATTTCCTGAATAACACAGCAAAATGCCATTTCTGTGACAAGAAATCAATTGATTTCTGAAAAAAAAAAAAAAAAAAGAAGTGGCTTTGTCTCTGCTTTCATGCTGGCTGGCAGGAGGTTTTACACCTTGTCTTTTCATTTTACCCTGAAACTCATATTGCTATCAAGGGCACACTCCACACTGCAATCAGTGTGTAAAAAAGCAATTAAACCCCTCCTGGGTGTAGAAAGTAACATACCTGTCAGCAGTGAGCCCACAGACAACCCCACCTCTGTCAGGAGCACCAGCAGTGTGACCCAAGGAGGAAGGGAGAGGAGTGGAAGGGGCTGACAGGGGGACCCTGAGCTGGCTGTGGCTGAGGAGAAGCTCTCCATGCTTCGGGGTGAGTGTGATGGAGAGCTGAGCCACGTGGTCCACCCCAGAGCCCCTGCCCTGTGCTTCAGCCTTCTCCCCAAAAAGGCTCAGCTGAGTCAATCTTTGATCCAAGAAACTAGTTAAGGTGAGTGTCATCAGCTCAGTGAGCTGGAACAGCACAGCAAAGCCTCCTGCCTGCGGAACGAGCAGCGGGCTCAGCTGCAGCCAGAGCCGGGCAGCTTCTGACAAGAGCTGCACCACTGGAATCCTGAGCTAGTGTATTAATTAATTGGGTATGCAAGTCAGGATTTTCCAGACACTAAATCAACTTCAGAACAGGTTATTCATGAATAATGTAAACCTGTTTTTCCATTATTAATAATTATTTGTACAACAATATGACATCAAAAGCCCTAATAAATGTAAGGCTTCATTGTGCCGGACACTCTACAAACAACATAATAAGGGACGACCTGATAAGTCTTATTAGGGGGCTGAAGGAGTGGATCAGCATTACCTGGAAAGACTCTCTTACCATCAAAGGATTTAAATGGAGAAAAATGTTCCTTGTCTTCCCCTCAGAACTGCCTGAGAGTGCAGAAATGGCTCAGCTCTGCTTCCAGAGGAGCCATCAGCCTCGTGAGGCTGCCCAGAAACACTCCAAGAGAGGCAGCAACAGGAGAGCAGGAGACGGGGAGAGGCAAAGGCAGCTCCTGGTAAACCTGGAGGCAGGAGATCCCTGGTGCAGGAGAGGCTCCGAGCCTCAGTACAGAGCAGGAAGGTCAGGCTTGCAACAGAAAGAAGGTTCATTTGTGAGAGGGACATGACTTCCACTAGTATAATTTGATTTTTCTTCCAGAGGAGGTTTGTTTTTCCTCTCTTTCTCTATAAACTCTGCACAGGACCCTAGAAAACTGTCCTGATGGGAAGTTTAGTGTTGGCTAAGCCCTTATACCCCCCAGAAACCTTTTGTTTTTATCCAGGTAGTGCTTTTATCCAAGTGATGGTTTTATCCAGGTGATGGTTTTATCCAGGTAGTGGCTTTATCCAGGTGATGGTTTTATCCAGGTGATGGGTTTACCCAGGTAGTGCTTTTATTCGGGTGATGCTTTCTTACAGCCAAACCTCTCAAAACCTGCCCATGGCTTTCTGTGGAGCTAACAGGATAACAAATGGCATTTCTATCAGATATTTTAGCCAGTGATAGGCAGGACTGGAGATCTGGGACACTCACAGGTGACAGTTCAGGAGAGGCTCTTGAATCCAAAGCTGCTGTCTTAACCTGGTTGCACATCATGGCATTTTTTGGTTTTGTGGTGGTTTTTAGTTAATGTACATATCTTATTCTGATGTTCCTTGTACCTTATTACAGAGGAAGGACCAAAACTAATCCTTACTAATCCTGATATATTTCACAGGATTTTTTTCTTTCCTTTAAAAAATACTATAATGCTGTAAGCTTTAAAAATAATTTGCATTTTCAGCCATTTTAAGGGAGCCTTTGTTTAAAAAAGGAGAAAAAAATGGAAAAGAATGGAAAAGGATCGTTTCTGACAACCATACCATCCCAACATATTAAAAACATATTGCCTGAGAAGCAATGATTATAAATAGCTGGCATAGTAGCTCAATACATTAGTGTGCTAGTCTTTGATTCCTCTATAATTATAGAATGAAAGCTTCAATCCCTGCATTGGGTGAGCACTTAAAATTACAGCTGAAGTAGTAAATTACTGGTCCTCAATGTCCTAGTCAGACAGATTGCTTTCAGTTCATGAAGAGAAATTCAGTGTTGTGTCAGAGGCAGATGCCTCAGTGAGCTTATTGTCTTCTATTTAAAACCAGGAGGTGAACCAAAGGAAAAAAACAGCTTATTTTACAAGGTACTGACATAAACAACAGTTCTTATTTTCTCAAACAAGCAGCGCCAGTGTTGCCTCTGGATGTTCACATTGTTCATATTGATTTTCATTTTGCACATCCCCAGGAACAAAATGTACCAGCTAATAGATTGTTTTTATTAGTTTACTAGATGCTGTATCAATAATGGCTTTACCTCTTGCACGAGGGTGATGTGCTGGGCCTTCTGAACCTGCTGATGGACGTTTGATTCCAGGTGTGGTTGTGTCTGTAGGAATCCTAACAAGCACAAAAAACCCAGAAAACACCACAGTGAATTCTTGCTCAAACAGGTTTAGTCTTCCAGCAAATGATTATCTTTAAGAATTGTTTGTGAAAGATAAAATGAGGATAAGCATCAGTCCTAGGGGTTAATTACAGCTTTTTAAAGCACTTCACAATACTCTGAAGTCCTCCTGCCATTGTCTAGGGCAGTGTAACTATGGATTAGGAAAAACCCTACACACCCTGATTCAAATGTGTATTCCCTTGACCCCACCTTTAGATGTGTGAGCAGCTACCTCATCTGCAGCTGAGCAAATTCACTGGCAGCTTCCCAGTGTAGAATGGTCCCAGTTTGGTGAGTTTGAGACCAGCCAGAGGACGTGGGGCCTTTGAGAACTGGACTCTCCTCCATTCATTTCCATGTACTTGTTGTATGTAACTGTGCTCGTGTCTGTGCAGGTGTGCAGGTGAGCAAGCAGCTGCACAGAGAGTTTCCAGGCAGGTGTGGGAGTGGAAACTCCTGCTGTGGCACCTTGGTGACTGTAAAGATGAGGGGTGGCAGTGCTGGGGAGCCTGGGCACAGGGCACCTCTGGTGGGAGAGTTAGCAGCTGCCCATGGACACTGTCCTGCCAGCAGCTTGGGGTGCTGAAACAAATGATCTCAAAATACACCATCATCTTTCTTTTTACACAATGGCCTTTAGCTAAACTGTATTTAGTTAATTCCTCAAGTTTAAAGGGAAAATCAAATAGTAGGGGAAGGAAAACATTACCTTGAATCCAGGTCTTTAATTTTAGAAATGAAGTTAACATTTTGTTATCATTCTTTGGATCTGCACTGGCAGTTTGCATAGTTAGAGCTGTGTCCTGAAGCAGTGTAGAGAATGGGCATTACAGCAGTTGAATAAACATAGAAACAGAGGAACATCTAGAAACATATGGAGCATAGAGAACAGAACAGCAGCAGAAAATGCACCTGGAGAAGTCTCCATTAAGCCAAACGTGCTCCTGGCTGCCTCACTGCAATGCTCTGAGATCAGCTTTGTCCTCTCCACCTCCCTATGGCCATGGTCCTCCAGGAGGTGCTACCTGCTGAACCCCAGTCTGGCCCAGAGCAAGGTGGCACCTGGTGCTTCCCTGTGTCCTCCTCTCAAACCTTGGTGTCCTCTGTCCACACGGAGCTGAATCCAGGCTCACGGGGAGTGGTGAAGAGGAGAAAGTCTTGGAAACCTCAGCAAACCCTCTCCACACCGTGCCCAGCTGCCTGCTTGCTTTGCCAGGATGAAGGGGCACTCTGAAACCAACTGGCAGGAGCTGCTGCTTCACCCTCAGGGGTGGAGTTAAGGAGAAAGGAGAGTTCTGGTCACATCTTCTCAGGGCTTGAAGCCCAGGCCCGTGTGTTACAGCTCTGCAGGGCACAGCTGGGAAATGGATGGACATCCAGGATCTGTGCAGTGCCAGTTAGGTAAAGGTCAAGCCAAAAAAAGATTTCCTCCTTTCATAATGAACTTCCATTTCATAAAATACTAAGTCAATAAATTAGATCAAAACTCTCTGGTTCTTCTTGTAATTACGTATTGCAGATTATCCCATCTATTAATTATCCATGAAGAGATGCAGTAATATAATAATCAGACCTGAATTATGCTCCTTGGGAGCTGAATCTCTGTCTTACAAATGAACTCTTTTCCTGGAAATTCTATTTTTTCATTGTTGCTGATATATGGATTCAGATCAGTCCTGTGGGAGAGAGGATTATTACATTTTTAAGAGGCAAAGGAAACGAAAACTTCCACCACTAATGAAAGATGTTCATTTATTCCAAGTTCAAGTGCCTTATACATGATATATTCCACTTAAACCCAGATTTTCTATTCTGGATAATTCTTCATATTGGGCTTTATAACTTGGATGAAATTTACTTATGCTTAGAGATTTACATTCACTCCAACTTATTTTATTTTATTTAGAATAATTTTTTTTAGAATAAACTGAGGAGAGGGCAAGTAGCCTTATTAAAAATGCAACCCCAGGAAGGCAGAGTGAATTGTGAACAATTCCCATAAGAGATCTCCAGACTGTCACATTATAAAATGTTAATATGAAGAATCCAGGCATTTTCCCCAGCTATTAAAAGGAGCTTAACTTTCTATCAGGAGCCTGAGTTCAGCTGAATCTCTGTGACCTAGAATCCAGCATGTCCTTTATTTACTAACACACGTGGGGTTGTTGCTGTTCTGCAGTTTCAGAAGGACAGTGGCTGTTCCCTTCCCAAGCCCAGGGAGATGGAACCCAATCTTGCAGCCACCAGCAGCAGCCCCAGCAAGTCATCAGTGTGTTTCCTAGTCCTTCAAACACGCCGAATTACCATTTTAAATTCACCACACTGCTGCTTTTTAAAGTGATATCTAATGAATAAATCCCTGCCAGGTGGTGTGTGATATGCAGCTGGCAAAAGCAGAGTATTGCAGCAGCTGCACTGGAACCAGCATCCTTCTTCTCACCTGCTAACAAGCAGCTGTCAGCTGGCTGGATGGAGAGGCAGGGCAGGAGTTCTGCTTGTCAGTAAGCTGTCCCTGTGAAAATCCTGTGGTGCAGGAGCAAAGGGAAGGGGAAGAATCCCTTCAGCAACCTCTCTCTAGAAGTATTTGAACTTCTGAAGTCTAACCTGCATCTTCTCCAGCCCCTAATAAGTGGGCACTGAGGGGCTTGGAAACAACCAGGGTGTCAGAGGTGAGGCAGGGGTGTGGGAGAGCTTCCAGTCCTTGCAAAAACAGAGGCTGGATGTAGAAGGAAATGGATTTGATCCTTCCTGGAGACTGTCACAGCCTGTTCCAGCCTGCACAGCTTTCTGCTGGCTCTGTGCAGGGAGAGAAGAGATTCCCTGGAGCAGTGACTGTGCTCACAAAGGCTGTGTTTTGATTTAAGAAGGCCTACATTCTGGAGATAACCCAGAAACTAGTTAGATTAATGTCCACAGGAGCAAAGTTTCACATCCTTCCTGCTTTTCTTTCCCCAGCCAAAATGTGGGGAACATCACCTGCAGATGTGTAGATCTGGCAGTGTGGGCAGCTGTGATGGCCAAGGGGATGTAAATTTACCTCGTGTAATCCCTTCTGCTCCAGCCTAAAACCCAAACTGGTGTGCAGGACAACCCTCCCAGCTCCCTCAGCCTGTCCTGGGCAGAGGACAGAGCACAGAGCTCTGGCTCTCACAAAACCACATCTAAAACAAGAGCCCTCCACCTGCTGCAGCCCATCTCAGTGCAGCACTCCAGACTGTGAGCAGCACGGGAGCCTCAGCACCCAAAGCTTTCTCCTGAGCACGGGACCTTCCTTTGCAGCTTGGACTGTGAACCCACTGAAACATCAGAGAGATCCCCTCTGGGTAGGACCATTAGCTGCACAGGGTGTTGCAGCAGCTCACGGTGTTGAGGCAGAAGTGGTTGTGGCCAGTCCCTGGATTTCAGCTTTTCTCTGGGCAGGCAGAGTTCAGCTCTGCAGAGATAAAATGCTGTCAGTGCTCCTGACAAAAGACAGATTTGAGGTCAGAGATCCAGTGTAAGCCTTGTCTTTCTGCATAATAAAATACTCCGTGGGTTCCTGCTTCTTGGCAAGCTGCTAGTCAACAGAGTAGGTGATAATAAAAATATTTACACTAATAAATAGGGAAAATAGCTAAATGTCTGTGTATCCTCCCTAACCATGCAACTTTCTTTCTCACGATAAATTACATTCAAGCAAAAGTAAATATCAGGTCTTGAAGGTTACTTTAAATAAATAGGTAATTTAAATGCAACAGTAACTTCCTTACTGCTCAGTGTTTATTTTTCAAAAGGCCTCTTATCAGGACTAGGGCTCCCTCTGCTCTCCCCCAGCATCTGAGGGCACATTGCAAGGTCACGAACTTTAGCAGTGAGATTCAGTCTGTCCAGATGCTTCTCAATCTAATCCGAACCAGAGATGCACTAAAAAGTATTCTCTCTTAGAGGGGGAAATCACTGGAGTTTGAGGAGCTGGGAGGTGTGTTTTGCTTGCAGAAAAAACAAACTTTCTATTCTGCACCCATGAGTGGTGGTTGAATGTGTGAGTGAGGAGTGGGGGAGAAGGAGAAGGGTTTTGATGGACTGGGGGCCCTGGCACAAGCTCCATCGACCTGAAAAACAGGCACTCTCCATTTCCAGCTGTTTCCTACCAGCCCTCAACAAGTTGTAAGATTTCTCTGGGACTTAGCTGGACTATAAAGTATCCCAGAATCCCAGCATGGCAGGGGTTGGATCCAAAGATGCTGGAGTGCAACCCCTGGCAGAGCAGGGGCACCCAGGGCACCCCCACAGGGACAGAGCCAGCTGGGCTGGAGACTCCACAGCCTCTCTGGGCAGCCTGGGCCAGGCTCTGGCACCTCACAGGGAAGAGGTTTCTCCTCATGCTGCAGCCACAGTGCTGGTGGCTGTGAGGCTGGTGTGCTGATACCCAGCTAAGGCTCCCCTGGAGCCCTCCCCTCCAGCAGTGCCCCTTGCTGGGGCTCTGTGGCAGGGACAGGAGGGGACATCAGCTCAAGGTGCCATCTCCACCTTCAGGGTTCTGAGTTTAAACTCCACAGTTTAAACATTACTTATGTTGCCAACAGAAGCTTCATTATTATTTATGAAGTTATAATTCTGTAACTTCACCTCAGATAATAATTCACCCTCTCAGATAGGTTTTCTAATGCTGCTTGTGTATAATTTATTGTGGCCTTGATATTATTTTACCATTAAAATATAATATTACTCCCTACTTTGATTATAATGATTTATATTTCTGTTTTTAAAGTTGCCTGTCTAAGACTTGGAGAGACATGAGCAGAGCAACAAAATGGTTTATGGCTCCTTGTGATTATCAGGAGTTTATCCCAAGGAAACTCAGCAGACTCTCCTTTAAGGACATTGTGCTCCTTATGCTTTACAGGGGTGCTGGGGTAATCACTTGCTGTTCCCCCGGGGTAACAGAAGATGATGTAGGGATCAGTCCATGTCTTTCAGTGTTTTTGAAGGAATTCATGAGCCCTTGTCTGCTACAGGTCCCCTCGCTGCCCCCATGGGGGATACCCAGCTGCCCATCTCCATGGCACAGTCATTTCCTCGCTGTGGGCAGCACGTGGAACTGCTCTTGCCCTGCATCCCTGGCTCAGGGTCTGGGCACGGCTGCTCAGGACACATCCCACACACCCTTCATGGCTTTCCCTCTCCAGCACTGCTCTAGCTGCTGGCTCAGTGTTTGCTTTACCAAACCAGCTGTCAGAGGTGGGAGAGCTGATGGTGCCCGCCTTCTGCAGGCACACACGTGTCAAAGCTGGGCACTGCTCCATGCCTGCTGAGCTGGTTTACCCCATCTTTGGGTTTTCTGACTGCTACCAACCCTCACCTGTGCCCAGTAGGAGTGTATTTGGTGTTTTGTCTGCAGTTAAGGTTTGATAGCAGCTGCTGGGAAGCTAATGTCTCAGCAGGAGCACTCCTTTTACAGCCTGTGCTGCAGAGCATCTCTGGTCTGCCAGGAAATGTGTCTGTGGCCAGAAAAGTGCATCCACTGTTCCTAGCTCTTTTGTGCTAAAAAGTTTCGTGAGGATCTTATCTGCTGTGTCAGTGAAGCCCCTTCTCTTTCTGACACTCTGGCAGTGGTGCAAGAAAAGCAGATGAGACAGAAAGGCAGTGGAAGCACCAGCACCATCTGTCAGCACAGCTCAGGGCACTGCCTCGGCCAGAGGAGCTGAGGCTCCCCAGCAAGAGGACGTGGTCCAGTGTCTGCTGTGGACAAGCAGGGAGAGTGATCTCCTGCACAAACAGAGCTGCTCTGATACTGACTCAGGCCACTGAGCCATTCCAGCACTTCTTGTGCTTTCCTCTACACAGAGAAGTGGCCACAGAAATCAAATAAAGCGGAGTGAACTTGCAGGACATAGTGTGCAGGTCTGGGGCTGTCTGTCCCTTATATTGTAATAAGTAAGATCTGCTTAGAGTCAAGTATCCAGGTGATTCATGAACTGTCCAGCTTTTTAATTCTTCCCAGCATGTGGAAAGCAAATTGATGTCACCCTCTGCCTTTCGGTGCTCTGTGTCTCCACAACTGGTGGTGCACATTCCTTTCCTCAATTGTATGGCTGTAGGAAAACACCCCCCACTGTTTCAGTCTAGGGCACCCAGAGGCTTTCCTCCTGGAGTTTCTGCTCCACAGCCTTTGTGCAGCTGCCTCAGGATGTTACTGACCCGTGAGGTGATGGGCACCTCCTGCCAGCCACCCCAGGCAGCAGTGGGAGGGAGGACAAGGTTACTCTGGCCAGGACTCAGGACGAGTGAGTGTCCTGAAGAGCCCTGAGACAGACACTCAGCATCCCAGCTGCTCTTAAGATGCTTCTGCAAATGCAGGGACAGAGGTTACAAATGCAGATGAGGCTTTGTCAGCTGAGATGCCTTCCAAAAATAAGAATTGTGTAATAACTATAAGATATTATATTATCTATTATTAAGCAGCAGTCTCCTCTAAAATTACTCATCTCATTTTACAGAAGCACTAACCTGCTTTGCATGTGCCTTTTTATGAAACTGGGGAAAAAATACTCATTACAGCAGTTTATTGTAAGGAGTGTAGTAGTATCCATACTATGGAAAGCCAATCACATAAACCGTGTACTCAAAATTCCTCTGAATGTTTATAAGCACAGGAATTCCCTGTGTGTTTGGGAAACGTGTTGCCTGGGGCTGACCTTACAGGCTGGTCTGTAGCAGATGAAGCAGGTAACAGCTCAGCAGTCTCACACTTGCCAGTAGCTGCTTAGCAGGGACTGGGCCAGCACCCCCCAGCGAGCTCCAGAATGCGGCAGTCACCCCACGCAGGGGAGTCCTGCTCTGAAAGCATCTGTAGCCACCCTGCCCTATCCAGCATCTTCTGACTGGCAGCGTTTGGTTTGTGTTCACAGCAAAAAAAACCCTTTTTATTTCAGTGCATCATGTTTTATTAACACTGATCTATAAAATATTTCCATTATTTATCCGAAAATGCCATGATCCAATGCATGCTGTGCTGGAATACATCCTGTTACAGAAATATCCCATTACAGGCACATGTTGTTTGGAACCTGCATTCCCATTTATCTTTTTTTTTTTTTTTTTTTTTTTTTTTTTTTTCCCTTTTTGAGCAATAAAAGGAGGAAATTTTTTTTTAGCACATGGGTTTAAAAACATTTTTTTTTGGAAAT
>JAOEGS010008683.1:73679-97417 GCA_025447755.1 Corythornis vintsioides | reverse complement strand
TGTTACAGAAATAACCCTTTACTGGCACATGTTTTTTGGAACCTGCCTTCTCATTTATCTTTTTTTTTTTTTTTTTTTTTTTTCTTTTTCCCTATTTGAGCAATAAAGGGAGGAAATTGTATCTTAGCACAGTGGTATAACAACATTTTCTCTTGGAAATAGCCTGGCCATATTCCCATGGCACGCTTCTGCAGGGAGGTTTTGTGACTCTAAATTCAGGTGTCCGGGTGAAAGTGGTGAGAAGAGTGATTTAGTGAGACTGTTAATTTAAAATAGCTGCTTAAAGTGCCATCTAGGAATATAAGGGGTGTGCAGGGTTGTGTTTTTTTCTCCTTGCCAACCATTCAGCTGCTTTTAATCCCAAACAGACGTTGCTGTGAGCGGGGAGGGAATTCTTTTTTAATGTTGATAATTAGCACACCCAGACCATGGTATTTATTGTACAGACATATGCACACCCCAGGTGGGAGTATGTGTATATGGAGAAGGCTTGCTGTTGATGTAAATATGGCTTTTCTGTGCTGGAAGCAGCACTGTGCTCGTGTGCAGCAGTGGGGATGGCTCCCTGCTTGCCCTGAGCTGGCACTAGCCATGGCCTGTGTCCCACTTGACTTCTCCTTATCCTAAAGGAGCCTGAATTCCATGAATTGCAAACTGCCCTGTGGGAAAAAGGCTCCAGGTCATTGGTGTAGCTGCATGAATGGTGCTCCCCGGGGCAAGATGGGATCCAGGAATGGATCTGATGCCCTCCCAGTGTGAGGAGTCACCTCGGGCAGCCAGCCAGCCCTCCCCACATCTTTGGCACCAAGTGGGTGCTACAGAACAGGGACAGGGAAGAGGTGATGTCCAAGGACAAATGGCTTTTCCTTCCAGCTCAGCCTCTCTCTCTGCTTCCCAGCAGTACCAAGAGTCACAGTGCTGGTGTCCTGCACAAAGCAGCACCAGATACCTTGATTTGGGTCATAATAATGTTATTTAACAGCCTGTAAGTAACGTTATTAGGTGTTGAGGAGCATGAGCATTGTTCAGCTTCAGGTACTTATTTAGATGCCTGTTGGCCCCACCAATCCATATCTAATTCACACTTGAGACCCTGTGGCTCTTGGTCCTTCCCTGATGGCCAAACCATGAGTTTGAGTCTGTGCAGTGTTTGCTTCAGCATAACTGGATCTTTCTGTGAAAAATACACTTTGATTTGAATTAAAAACCAGCATCAGCCTTGTTTCCATCATAGCAACACCAATGTGGTCCAGTGCAGGCACTGGGGCTGGCTGGGATTTGCACGTGAGCAAAACCAGTGTCACAAGTGGTGCAGACTGTGCTAACCACACTCAGGGGGGTTCATCCAGCTTTGCATTTCAGTTCCTAAGCCTTGGCCATACAGAGGTGTAGAACATCACAGTTGTTCATCACCAGGTCTGATTTTTTCTAAGTGAAATTGGAAGGTGGGGTTTTCACACCACTTAAAAAGCAAATGTAAGGACTGTCAGCAAAAGGAGATGTTTTTCCTTTTTTAAAGGTACTGTGTCCTAAGCCTAGTTTTACTGACAGGTACAGGTTCAGAATATTAGAATTAGAAACTTGAAAACCTTTTCATTTCTCAATTTATGTGGAAAAGATGCTTTTCAGGTAGATAGCTCTTCTCTTAACATTTCTAATAGCAGACAGCAGTTCATTCATGTGAACACAAAGCATTAAATCCTGTAAATGTATTTATCCAAATATGTAATTACCTTATTTTCCACTTTTTCCTCACCAACTGCATGGATGCAAATACGGTGAGATTAATATAAAGTGCTGTGTAGCAAGAAATATGGGGCTGTGTGTAGAATGTGTTCTTAAGGAATCTTCTCCTCGGAGGAGGATGTAGTCAGTAATAAATCAACATGCTGCAGGGTTACTCCAGGCAGCTGTATTTCCATCCCGGAATACAGAACCTTTTTATTTAAATGAAATAGCTGATTTAAAGGAAGAATGTAAAACTTGAAATGACAGTTAAGTCATCCCACCCCCGGGGGAAATTTAGATGTACCTGGATGCATTAAGAGTTTCAGCACTGATTTCTTTTTTACCCCCTCAAAGCCACTGCAATTTAAGAGCTGCTCTTGGAAGTCCCAGATGAAGCATTTTTGTTCCCACCAGCACAGCTGCCTCCAGAGCTGGCAGGAGCCTGCTGCCACTCCTGTCACTGACACAGGTCTCATCAGGGCCAGGATGACCAGTGTTGCCTTGTGGCAGAGCCTTCATTCTTAACCATTTCACCATTTCCATGGCAAAACTGCAGGGGCAGAGCTAAGTCTGGCTTGGACTGTAACAGAATCAATCACATTCTTTCTAAATTGACCCCGATTTTCTGTTCCACTGAATGTCAAATGCACCGAAAGTCTCCGGGTGAAAGCTCCTCTCATCAGATCTCCTCCAAGGCTTTGCATTTCTGCACGGAATGGGTGTGTGCAGGAAGGGTCTGCAGGGTGAAGAAGGGAGGAGGAAAATGAAATCCCTGAGTTCCCAAGTCCCTGCTCTCCATTGGGATTCTCAGAAGAGATAGGAATTTATTTCTCATCTGTGCATACCCACCTGCTGAAAACCAGGGAAAGTATCATCCAGTGGGAGCTGATTTGAGACCAGAACTGGGAGACTCAGTGTTAAGGTGAAAGAGGAAATGGAAAAAGTGATTTTTTTTTTTGTTGGAGTGTGCTATAAATGCAGAGTCCAGCATCACAAGCTGCTCCCCACCACCACCACACTCTGCAGAACATAATCCCATTTAGCACACAGCATACCTCTGTGTTCAGAGCCTAAAATTGTGTGAGAACACTTCATTATCAAATTAGGCTTCCTGTGAAACCAGCTACATCATGGGCTGTTTAATCCTCAAATTATTCAGCTCAAAAATGTGCTTTGCAGCCATGGAAGGCTGTCTTCACTCCGAAGGATTCCCTCAGCATGTCTATTCTGGTTTTCTAGGCTGTCTGGTTTATTTGTTTATTTATTGTTTTCTTTATTTAAGTTAGATATTCAGCAACCAGAGGCAACCTAAAAAAACCCAAGTCTTAAATAACCACGTGTGTGTCGGGGAGGGCAACACTCTCTTGAAGGGGTTCACACCACTGGGTGGGTTTGCTCTACATCTCTCTGTTCAGTTATTAGCAGAGAGGTCTGAACACCTTTCTCTGTGCACCCCTGAGTGTTCTGGGGCCCTCCCAGCTGAGCACGGGGTGCTGGTGTGGCCCGTGGGAAGCTGGGGACCACAGTGTGTGCCTGGGGCAGGGTGCTGGCTGTGTGTGAATGCTCTAGAGAACAGCGTGTGGCCTGGGGCTGCGACTGCTGCTTTCGTTGCCCTTATGCAGAAAACTCTCTTCATTATTTTGAAGGTTGATTTAATTACCTGCTGAGTTCAGTCTGGTATTTTGGGACATTAGGTGCCCACTGAACTGGTGTCCAGTGACAGGACAAGGGGCAGTGGGTGCAGCTGGAGCATGAGGGGGTTCCATGGAAATGTGAGGGGAAAATTCTTCCCTGTGAGGTGCCAGAGCCTGGCCCAGGCTGCCCAGAGAGGCTGTGGAGTCTCCAGCCCAGCTGGCTCTGTCCCTGTGGGGGTGCCCTGGGTGCCCCTGCTCTGCCAGGGGTTGGACTCTGATCTCCAGAGCTCCCTCCAAACCCCACCATGCTGTGATCCTGTGAATGGCCATGGGCATCCTTCCACTGTGTTCCATAGTCCTCATCTCTGAAAGCTGTCTGTGTGCATTGCCCAGCCTTTAGCAGAAGCTGACATTTACACCTTCAGTCAGACTCTCGTGCCAGAATAGCTCTTGACTGAAGAGAAATGGCTTAAATTAGTCACACAATCAGAATTTAATGCAATAAAGCCTTTATAATAAGAAAATAAAAAATCAGACTGGGAAAGAAATTACATCCAGCACTTTGATTCATTGTCAAGGAGATAAGGTAAAGTAAACATAACAAATCATAAATCACAGAGCTGTCTTTCAAGAAGATGATCAGCAGGAGGAGTTATGGGAAATAACCCCCTCAGCCTGTATTGATCAAGCCATACAAACACCGAGGCTCCTTTGCAGCTTTGCTTTTCCCTGACAAACCAATCTATTTATGGCCAGGTTCCTGACACAAAAGGTCTTGCTTACAAAAGATCACCACGTGGCCACCTCCAGCGAGGGCATTTTCTGCCCCTGCCTCAGTCTTGCAGAGCCAAAGAAGCTGCCTGAGCTGTGGCAGCAGGTGGACACGTGCCCAGGGCGGCGAGGACAGACTGACTGTCTCTTGCTCAAGTGATTTGGTTCCTTCTCCTGAATGCAAAATGTCTGGGGGGAGATTACACTGAAATTCCTGCTTATTAAAAAAGGGAAAAATGCAGAGAAAGAAACAACCCCAGCACGCTGATCCTGGGAACAGCTGGTGGTTCCAAGCAGTTGAGTCCCAAGTGGCCAGCAGTGGCAGTTTGTGACTAGCCTTGTCTGCAGCCATCTCGGGGCAGCCCAGACGTGACAGGATGACAGATAGTCCTTCCAATGGATACTGACAAACAAATTAGTGCAAAGATGCTTTTCACAGCCTACCAGATGTGTGGAGCTCTGTCGCATGGAACAAGGAATGAAAAACTGTCTATGTCCCATCTGTGCTTTTTCAGTGCTCACTGATGCACTCGCTGGAGACTGGGAGGTACAGTAAACATTTGGACTGGGTTTCACATGCAGAATAGCTGGAAACCCCCAGGTCTCGCCCTTCACCATTGGTTTCTAAAGCTCTGATATTAGCAAGAACACCTGAGGTGTCTGGGAGAGGGATGCTGGGGAGTTGAGCTGCTGGAGATTCATTTTGAAATAGGCAAAAGCAGCAGAAGGGTTGGTGAAGATGAGAAGAGGCTGCAGGAGTGCACTGCACTCCCAAGCACGGGGCTTCCAGCCTGACACCAACAAAAAGCAGCAGGTGAAAGAATTGCTGTTTGGATTTACATCATCTCCTCTCTTGGGGCTTATCTGTCCTCAGTCTGCTAACCCGGATTTAATTCCAAGAGGATGCAGCTGCAGCTGCAGCAGCAGTGTTTGGATGGGAACAATGAGAGGAGAGCTCTCTGTGGTGATGGAAAGGCCCAGGGCACTGCAGCACATGCATTTCCAACCCCCTGGAAATGAAACCGATATCCATCAGGAAAAAGGCCCTTTGTGAGGCTTGTCCTGCCATTCAAAACAAAAAGCCACGGAGCAGGAGCAGGAGGAGGGAGCAAGAGGTACAATAATATGTGCCAAATATCCATCGTGAGAGGGTGCAAAGGGAAGGAGAAGGTCTGGAGCAGCCCCTGCCTGTGGGGATGAGCTTTACCCTCCTGTAGCCTCACCTGAGGTGGAAATGTTGCACATTTTCTCTGCAGTTTCCTCCCAGAAAATCATTCCCTAACAGCTTATAACTTGGGATCATGGTTACTTGGGATCATTACTTTTGGCTCCCAACATCATCATCATCCTCTGTGGCCTGAGCAGCCCTGGCCCCTCTCCCCATCAGTGCAGGACCTCACTTGGAGACGGGAGAGGGCATATCCCACATCCCTGCCTGCAGGATCCCCTCTCAGCACCAGGGCTGCATTGCTGCAGCCACTTGCCCTGCCTCTCCTCTGCCCAGGCCCAGGGCACCCAGCAGGCAGCTGTGCCAAGTCCTGATTGGCACCCTCGTTGCAGGGCACCCAGCACACCAAAGGACCTTTCTCTCTGTTCCATGGGCTGTGGCTGCTGAGACGTGGCCACCCTGCTCTGCAGTCCCTCTCAGCCCTGCAGACACCCAAGCCCTCTCCTCTCTCCCACCAGGAGAAGTGGTCTCCCTTTCTTGTCACTGCCCTCCCTCCTCCTGCTCTATTGCACAAGCCCCTTATTAATGCATGAGAAATAATCTGTTTCTCTGAAAAATCCACTTTGCTCTCTCTTTCCTTTTTGGTTGGTTAGACAATTATTAATCCACCTCTTTTTCATAAAATAGCCACAGCCATAATAATAAAGTCAAAATATGATTTCCCCATAATATAGTATAATCTCTCCCTTTTCTTTATTCCTTGCAGATGGTACACCTCTTAGCATCAACAGCACGTTAGCCTGCTGATTCCAGATGCACAAAATGCTCACAAATCTTCACATTTTCCCTTTCTCTCCCTCTCAACGAGTGTCTGCGTGTATATATATTATCCTTGCCATTTAATTTTCCCAGCTTTTCATTTTGATTTCTCTTTTAGGACGACACAGACTTGTCATAATCCATCTGGGATTTTATTCTTCATCGTACAAAAATGTTGCTTGAAGGCCAGTTTTTACTTGGCATTAAGAGACTGAAGATCAGCCTGAATCAGAGTTTTATAAACCTCTTATAACAAAATCCCTTCAGTTACAAATGTGTTGTCTCAATAATTAGATAAATACACCAGACCACTTGTTACCAGACCAGCACAGGAACTAATTACATCCTTTCCTGTGGCTGCATGTGATGTGCCAATTCACCACCGAGTCAGAGGCTCCAGCCTCTGTCTGTTTATTCTGACATTGTTGTAAATCACTCTGGCTCTAAAAGAGGGGGTTACAGGAAGGGCTTTATCAGAACTAAAAGGCATTTAGACAAAGCAATCTTGGAATGTGTTGTGTGGACCGAAGGATAAACTGGATGTATTTTGCATTGGTAGGTGAGGGGGGTTTCAAATTCTCATTTGATCATTTACAGAAAGCTCCCGACTTGATGGTGAAATGTTTTCTCTTGTGCTTAAATTTCATGCAGCAGATTATTAAAAATTGACTTTGCAGTATTTATTTTACTTATCTACCCCAGCCAGGCTGTGCTTAACCGTAGATTTTGTGAATTATTAAATTTTAAAGGCAATTTGCCTTGGCTTTTAGACTCCAGTTCCGTCTGGAGGGACGTGCACCTCCAGTCCTGCCCCTGAAGCTGAAGTGCTTTGATTCATCTTTCATCTGAGCAGTTTTAAAAGTGCATGTTCCAAGATGTAAGACACGGTGGTGGTCTCCAGGGTAATGCTTAACTAACTGCTTGTTAGTTTTCACACTGAACAGAGATGAGCACTAACTAGTTTCAGTGGGTGATCTGAGCCGTGGCCGTGCTCAGCGTAATTCAGCCAGTCAGATACCAGACAGGAGCTGCTTTCCACCCTGATGAGAAGCTAATAAAGGTCAGTGTGCCTGCACACACCTCTCCATCACTGCTCACTCACAGGCTTGGGCTGGCCTGGCGTGGGGTACAGCTCTGTGAGCTGGAGCTGCTGGTGGTAGAAGAAAGCAGGGAAATGCATAGACCTTCAGAAGTTTACAGATCCATGGTCAAGGTCTAGAGTTTAAAACAGGATCTGCTTTCTCCTGAAGTTTACAGATCCAGGTGCAAGGCCTAGAGTTTAAAACAGGATCTGCATTATCCCAAAGTTTACAGATCCATGTGCAAGGCCTAGAGTTTAAAACAGGATCTGCTTTCTCCTGAAGTTTAAAGCTCCATTTTCCCTGTTAAAGGCAAAGCTGAGGGGTTTGAGAGTAGGTTTTGGTGCCTCTGTTTTGGTTTATGGCAGTAGATTTCCAGAGGAATATCAGCACTGTTTCAGGATGTTCTTAGACTGGTGTGAGCTGAGCCCCTGGTGCAGGGGAGCTGGAAATGCTGGTGTCACAGAGCTGGTGCCAGTGTTGCCCAGAGGCCAGCAGCAGCAGAGCTCTTCAGGGGTGGACCTGTTACATGCAAAGACAGATTTGGGATTAACGTGGGTTTTTCCCAGTGACTTGGTGGGGACTGGTGCTGCTGAGATGCACTGTGGGTCCCCTCACTCATGCAGAGGTGGCAGCAGAAGGAAGCACCAAGTGCAGTGCAGCTGGGTGTGTGGAATGGCTGCTAGGGGGAGCATCGGGAACAGCACTAGAAGGTTCCCCATACGAGCCCACGTTTTAACCAGGTCCATAAAAGCAGAGTAAAATGCTGGGGTCTGGAGGTGCTCCCTGTGCCCAATGCCACATTTCAAGGTGAAACTGGTTTAGTTCTGCAGAGCATTGGCAAGATGAGTACGTTGGGTGTCAGCCTCGCTGGCTTTTGTTTGTTCTCTGTTTGACTACAAGCCGATGTCACTATTTCCGTGAGAACTGTTGATCGTGATGCCTTTTATCTGCGTGCCAGCAAATCCCCCTCATCCTGCTGAGCAGCCTGGCAGGCAGGGCGGCCTGCAGGGAAGGGGGAAGGACAGAAGGAAGCTTTCCCTCCTCTGGTTTCACTTGTTGGTGATGATGATTTTTTGGTTTTTCGCTAGTACAGTGATGATTGCAGAGCATCTCTGCTCCAGCTCTGTGTGAGTCACCCCCCAAACCAGCTTACAGTGTCTCCTCACTGGCAGGAGCACCCATGGAAAGGACAATTCTACACAAGGCTATAGATAGTAGCATTGAAATTAGAATGTTACAGAAAAAGCTGCTGTCAGCAGAGCCCCTAAAATAACAGCACCAAATGACCTTCTTCTGTGCTTATAAATACCTGCTGCCTATTTTAGGTAAAACATCTTTATTTTCCTTTAATTATGCCAAATGGTGCTACCACGGGAAGTCGTATCAGGTATTTTGGGTTATGCACACTGAGTCAGAGGTTCTCATTTACCTGGAGGAGGCTGGAGCTCCTTCTGTAGTGGAGAGGCCCTGGCACAGGCTGCCCAGGGAGGGGTGGAGTCCCCAGCCCTGCAGGGGTGTAAAACCAGTAGATGTAGCACTGGAGGCTGTGGCTGCTGGAGAGAGATGTTGGGATGAAGGTTGCACTGGATGCTCCTGGAGGTCCTTTCAGCCAGAATGATTCTGTGATTAGCAGTCAGATTTCTTCTGCAGCGTGTTCCTAAAGCCAAGCTAATTAACCAAAAACATGTCTGTGCCACAGAGGGCTCTGCAGATGAAGGCAGTGTTGCTTCTGCACTAACCAAACCCTCTTCTCTTCAGAACCTGGCACTGGCAGTCTTAGGACAGTCGAGGGGTGCAGCCCATCTGACCCCAGCTGTCACTGGCTGACCAGGCAAAGGGCTCTGTTTTGTTATCCTTTAGTCTTGGGAGGTTTTTATTCACTAGGAATTCCACTGCCATTCTTCAGGAGCAGAAAGCACATCTCTTTTTAGATGGTAAGAAGCACTTCCAGAGTTCTGGAAGGTAGCATTTGTATTTATTATTAGTTTTATAAAGAAATTTGGAAGTGACTTTTTTCATTTTAAATGTGTTTAGCTTTGAAAGAGTCATTGGAATGTTGATTTTCCAGTTCATTTTGGTGTGGGCACATCAGTCCATCATGGGTTCCATTGCTGCCAGGACACTAAGCACATCTGGCAAGAGTCAACAGAGAGTGGCCCTTGTTATGTGACTGAGAAAATAGCTTTTGGTAACCTTACTGGGTGACTGGAGACAGATTACAGCAGAGATCTGCACAGCAGTTCAGGGGACTTGAGGGATCAGTCATCTGCAAAAGCACTGGGAAGCTGCAGCTTGCCTTAGGTGGCTGGTTACACAGCACCAGCAGTGAACAGTCAAAACAAATGGTTTGCAGAGACTGAAATGTCTTTGCAAAGCACAGCTGAGCAAATGCTACTGACAAGTATATCTGGAAAAATCAAAATCTGATGCAAACAGAAGAAAAAGCTTCAAGCCACTGAGCGAATTAGGTAGCAATCTGTCAGCAGCAGACACGAGCTCTAGGTGTGTCAGTGACAGACCTCAGCCTACAGCCTGGGCCACCCGATGGCATCAGAGCCACAGGGAGCATGAGTAGCTCTTCTTCTGGCCCCCTCCTGCCAAACCTATGGCTTTGCCTTTCCACAGTTCTTTTCTTCAGTGAGAGAGTTTGGCTTTTGCTAGGAAGTCATCTGTGGAAGAGGCAGAGGCCACCTGGAGACTCCAGAGTTTGGTCAGTCAGGGCTGAGGGATCAAGTGGTGGGATTGCATTTAAATCAGCAGCATTGCCCAATGCCATTTACACCAAGCAGCAGCTATGCAGCCTGGGAGCACAGCAGTGGAGACACTTTCTCCCTTAAAACTCTGTTCACTGGAGATTTACTGCCTGCCTACTTGTGGAGACAAATTGCCCCCTTTTGTTTCTCCCTCCCTTGCTCTCTTTTGTTAACAAATATGAAGCAAATCCATCCCCTGAAGCTCAGTCAAGGCCAAAGTGCTTCAATTTTCTTAGCACGAGTGTTCCCAGGCACTCTGAGTGGTCCTGGACAATCAGATGCCTTGGGAAGTGTTATAAATATGGTTGCAATGTCTTGATGGGTGGCTGTGTCACTCCAGATGTGACCCCCATCACTCCAAGCTCATTGCACCTTCCTGGATTCAGAACCTGCAAAAGAACACTGCACACAATGAGCACACCAGAGCACAAACTATTTCTAACAGCAAAGAACTGGGACTGTAAGTAGAGTTTTGCTGGAAAATAGGCACCAAACATCAGTCCTGGGGAAGAAGTCCCAAACAGAAGGAGTTCCAACCAGTGCCCCTAAGCAAGCTCAGATGGGATTTAGGACACACTTTAATCTGAGAGCTTTGATCAAAACCTCACTGTCCACCAGAGGTTGACAGTCACCTGTGTGTCCCTTGTTGAGGTACCTGATGCTCTCCAAACCTGTCTCTTGGGCTCTGGCTCAGGTTCCACCTTGGAGGCCAAAGCTTTGTTCCTATATCCTGATTTCTATACCATCCAGCTACAGGTATGAGCCACCTGCCACTCACATGCCACTCGTGGTCATTAAGAGTTTGCCACCCGTGTCAGAACAAAAGGCAGACAGCACCAGAAAAAGGCAGGTTTTGCTGACAGTGTGCAGTGGCTGGATTCCTGTGAGGAGGGAGCTGTTATGTTCTGTGGCCAGGTTCCCCTCTCAGCTCATCCCTGGTTTGTTAGGAGATCATTAGCCATGGCAGATACTGTGGTCTTTTGAATTAGTGCAGTTCAAATAACTCCTGCTTTACCAGAAAAGAGGATTTTCTTTGTTGTGGATAGAGGGAAGATGGCTCTTAAGAGGGAATAAAAGATCCTGAATTCACATGACTAATGGAGTTAGATATATTTGAAGAGTGTGAGCTATACATTTCCTAGTAGAGGGGCCCTCTCCTCGCCAGGATTTCCTGTGCCAGAGGGAAGAAAGTTTCAGATTGCTTTTGCATTTTAAAATGAAAGAACAGAGCATGGGAGCTGTCTTATAATCTCTTGCTGAGATCAAAGGAGAAGGGAAGTAAATGCATATGTACTTCTTTCTCTGGTGCTGTACCAGCTATTTAGTAGAACTAATGGAGCCTCCAGTGTGGAAGAGGCAGAGATTAGCCTCTTCATCTCTGCTAACTGCAAAGAGTCCAAAAGGATTATATTATTAAGAGTGAATTTCAGCTAGAAAATAGGGAAGAAGTTCTCTCTCCTCTCTTTATCGTTTCATCTTTGTTTCCAGAAATAACTCTCAACCATGGTGTTCAGACTCCCACCCATTCCTCTTTTTTTTTTTTTTTTTCCTTCTTATTTCTCATTAAAAACAGACTTGGAAATATCTGAGCCCCCTGAGAAGCTTTGACTCGGAGGAATTTTTGAGCACTTTGCATAAGAACTGTGAAGGGCTAACAAGACCAAATGTCATGATCAGTTTATGGGATCAGATCCTTAACTGGTCAGAAAGGGTGTGATTCCACTGACCTCAGCTGGTGTGGCTCCCTGCATGCTCATGGACTTCAAAAAGCCATAGACTCACTGCAGCTGAGGAGCTGACCCGTGAAATTATAGACTCTTATCCAAAGCAAACTGAACTTCTGTCATGAATTGGTCTTCAAGGGAAAATAATTGCTAATTCAATGACTCCCACTGTTTTTACTGCAGCTGCTAGTCATTCCGTGCTGCAGAAAATCTTTACTTTCAACTGGCGAATCAAGAGTTCCCCAGCAGCTTCAATACACAGGGGATCAGAGGTGCAGAGTGTACACACAGTCCTCCAAATGTGATGTGTTCCAAGGCGAGCCCGAGGGTCAGGCTGTGAAGCAAAAGTGACACACTCAGGAGGAGTCTTCCCAGCTAGACACCGTGCTTAGTGTCCTCTGAGCTCTTCCAGTCAGTGGTGGGAGCAGAAACCCACCAAATCCTGCTTTAGATGGCACTTGTCTTGGCAGGGTTAATTCTGTGTGGAAACAGAGCTGACTGGGAGCACTGGCATGTGCTTGGTGCTCAGCACCATCAGACAGAGCAGTCCTCAGGACCGCAGAGTGTGGAGCTGAGGGAGGGCAGCATCCTGCTGGGGGTCACAGCTCTGCTGTGCTCCTGGCAACCACGGAAGGGAGCCAGCAGAGGAGAAAGGCAATAAAGAGTAAATGGCAGTTTCCTGCTCAGCTCATCAGTTCTGTCTGAGAAGAGAGGAGGTGCCAGCCTCAGATCCATGCTCAGAATCATCTCGGCCTCGTGCAGACCCTGCCTCCACGGCAGCTGCTAACAAGGGAATAAAGAAAACTGTTATTGGCTGGTTAGGAGACTTTTTAAGTGCTTGTGTAAAATAACAGATGTAATTTAGTGCAGTTATAAGTGTAATTGGAGTTTATGGGCATTGTAGCAGGGAAGAGAATAAGATTCCTCTTCTTCTTGCACAAAATGCTGGTTTATGTTCCCAGGCCACCCTTACCAAACCCTGTCTGCAGCGTTAAAAAGCAGCTTTCCCATTGGATTTTACCACTTCATCAGTTTGAGGGGTAAACATGAAGCTAGTAATAACATGCCTGATATTTCCCATGGCTTTTAACACGTCCAGGTTACCAAACAGGACTAATATAGTTAATTCAGCATGAAATGAATGTGCTCTAATGCCATAGACTACACTCACTAAGTCTTCCCTGTCTGTAAAGCAAGCCCAGGGTGACTGCTGCAGATGTGGGTACGTGTGGGTATACTCATCAGATAATCCCATGTAAGACAACAACTGCACCCAGGGGATTTATTCAATGATGTAATATATATACTTTTTTTCCCCCCCTCCTGTTCTTTTCCAGATTATTCCCAAACACTAATCTTTCCTATCCCTAGCTGTAACTGGAACTAGTCCCTTTCTGTCTCTGATGTCTGGGAGTTTTCAGTGATGTCAGTAAACTGTTGAGGCAAAGTTGCAGTTTTCCTAGAGAGCTCCATTTCTGCAATACTGTCAAAATTCCTTACCCTAGAACACAGGACTCACATCCGTGAACTCCCAGTTCGAAACGCTGTTCCACAGAGAGAGCAGCCCAACTTTGTCATCATTTAATGCTCAGTCGTGGCTGTGCAGTGAAACAGTTGATGTAAAATTCCCACAGGCAAGCAGTAGACTGCCTTCTCTTTAATTACATCAATTCTCAATCACCCCACAGCAATGCCATCCTTGGAAGGACTAAGTCTGACAGGCAGTACTTCTGGAAATGCCATAAAAATGCCAGCAAAGCAGCAATGGCAGAGAAAATAAGCTGCCTCATCTTTGGAGAGTTATTGGACTGTACTAACGTTCAAGGGTACAATGTCAGCACAATGCAGGAAGAGTTAGATGCATAGCCCCCATTATTATTGTTGATGGGGCTCAGGTGCCAAGTTTTCTTTGCATCACCCTGAAAACTTCAGTCTTCTTTGCAAGGCTTTGGCCAACTTCTCCTTTGTCACTGCTCTGAATTGAGGGGTCTGTTTGAAGCCATTTGTGCTGTGACTGGGGAAAGACTGGGAGTGTAGAAAGAAAATGCTAGCAAAGTAGCAGTGATGAACCTGAGACTTCCAGACTGTGATGGAAAGCTCAGTAAATATTAAAAGTTCATGTCCTAATGAGTGAAATTGGAGTGGTTGCCTTGTAGTAAATGGCACAGTAATGCCAGCAACGCCTGGGACAGCCCCAGGTCAGCTCCTGACTCCTCTTAGCTGTCTGCTAGGAATTAAAATGCCTAAATACTGAAATAACTGTCTCAATTAGCAGACACAGCTTCTGTCAGTAGCATCTTGCTGAGAACACCCTGCAAGCCTCAGCCCTCTCCTATCACCCGGAGTTAATCATTTGCTCTCCACTGGCACCCAAACCTCAGCACCAGCATTCCGAGATTCCAGCAGAGCCTTTAGCTCTCTGCCTCAGGTTGGCTCACAGAGGTTGCCATGTGTTACAGAGACCAAACCAGGGCAGAATTCAGGTTAAATGTGTATTACTGGGGAAGTACAACACAGGGAGGTCATGCTTGGCTGGCTTAGAGTAGCTGAACAGAGAGGAGATTTCAAAGAGCCTTTCCTCTCTAATTGTTGCCTGGACCTTTCTGCTCAGGCCATTCATTTCCTAATGCATGTATTCAGTTTGGGCAGGAGGGGGTTACAGCTCACAGGGGATGCTGACAGGCAGTGTCAGACCCTTTCACATTGGTCCCCTCAGCATCTCTGGAGAGGAGAGCAGCTACATCTCCAGGTGCAGTTACCACCGAGTGGAGAATGAACTGCTGAGAACTAAAGGAGCAGTTCGTGGTGAGATGAAGCTCATCATTAAGCTCACCCTAGGTGACACATTATACAGTGAGACTATCTGGTAATGTATGAAGAATATTAAGCTGTTGATCTACACTCCACCTGTACAAGCATCTTTGCAGCTCTTTAAGTGCCCCCAGCGTGGGCTCTCCTGATCCCCCTTCCCTGACTCACCAGGCAGGTCATTCCCCAGACCTACCTGAAACAGCATCAGGAAAACCTGCCAGCAGCAGAGGCTTCTTGAACAAGACCTCCTGGCAAGGCAGGGTAGAAATGGTGTCTTTGGACATCTACATGTTAGCCTCAGTCTAAAACAATAGTCTTGGCCCCAGATAAAATCAACAGGCACCTTCTGTGAGGGATTTATGGTACTTATCTCAGCAAGCATTTATCTGTACCTGCTCATAGGCACTCTCTGAAGGTAAAGTGAGATCAGTCCCTCCTAGGGTTGTTCAGCCCCTCTTGCAGCAGATGATTGCTGAACTTGGAGGACTGAAATCTGCCTGCAACAGCTCAGCCCCACCTCAGTCTTTATGTACCCCATGGACAGCTGGTTTCACAAGGTGCAAAGCCTTCCACAACCAGGTAGTGCAGCACTGCTGTTTCACAGTCCTGATTCAGTTTGGGTTAGTGATGGGTGAGCCTCCCTTAAGCTAAATAAAGCATTTTCATATAGTTTCTGTCCCTGTTTAGTTATCTCCTTAAGTAAATTGAATTAGACACAACCTGATGATGAATTAGCCTGTTCACCTTGACACTGGCCAAACTGGTTTCCATAGAGGAACCTATTCAGTTTGACTTAAATGTATAGACAGATGTTCATTGATAATACTGTTTGATATGCAGCTAGTATAGAATCAAATAGTCACAGGTAATCACATGGATATTGTATGCTTAATAAATTCACTGGCCATTTTTATTCTCCATTGTAAGACTCAGCACACAGAGCTGAGCACTGATGGGTTTTATGCAATTATTTTTCTCTTGTGCTTCTTTTTTCTCTTGTGCTTCTGTTTTCTCAAGCGAGGACATCCATAAAAAACGGGGGGAAAAGAGGGGACAAAAAAAGCATGTCAGTTTATAGAATGCAAAATAAAAATATATCAAAATGAGTATTCAAATAGCATAAGAAGCTTGTGAAGACATGGCATTTAAACTGCCATCTTCAAGCATAGCCAGAGTACTTAGAAAATACATAATATAGTACACTCCACAGGCAGACAGGGCTGCACATAAGCTCATAATAACTCAAGAGTTTTTATCTCTGTGTGTCCTCAAGCAAGGTATCAGGAGAGAAAAACATTCCTGCAACAAAATTAAATAGTTTTAGATCTAATTTTACTGGGCTGAACTAGATTTGAGATTGATTTCTGTGGAATCTAATAGAGAGCAACACACGTACCCATTGCCTTTCTCATAAAAAATCCATCAACCACCTTGTGTTTTTACTTACTTTGCTCTTTACTAGAAGTAATAAGGAACTAATATTTCACAATACAACGTGTTTGGTTCTGTAAATGGTCTTTCATGGTAAAGGAGTGTGGAGTGGGCTGTTAGCCCCTGAGAATTGTCTACTCAAAGGCCTGTTCACATTGGCATGGAAAGGCCTGTTCACATTGGCATGGTGAGACTGCAACTGAAACCCACTGTCTGCACTCTGGAAAAAGAGGGGATGAGAGGTGCAGGACGTGCACTGGGGAAAGAAATAATGTCCCATATGCTGTCTAAGGCCCATAATGTTACAGTTAATACATCCCAGAGGTTCTGTCCTGCATTAGTGCTGGCCCTTTCTGCTTCCTAAGGGTTAAAGCAGGAGTTATTTTGACCCCAGAGCAAGGAGCGTGGCCATGTGCAGGGGTCCTGGGGGGATGTGGGGCTGCAGAGTGGCCAGAGGTCAGGGTGTGAACCTGCTGCTGCGTGTTAGGGTGTCAGTGGCACAACACTGCTCGTGGATCCACAAAAGCTTTGCAAGGGTAGCAGTTTGGGGTCAGTAAATGAACAGAAGAGGTAAAAGGATTAGCTCAGCCCCCTGAGCTAACTGCTGTTCCACATTCAGTGCTCTCTGCAGCATCGTAATATCATAAACTGTTAGAGCTGTTCAATATAATGGCATTTCAGAGCTCTTGACTTGGACAAGGATCCCATTTTGCTAAGCACTGAACAACGAGAGCAAAAAGGTATTCTCTGTGCCAAGAACTAGATAAATAAATGATCAAGGCAGCAAGTAGATCTATTTAAAGAGACCCCTGCACTTGGCAGGCCACTGTCACCTTCCAGGCAGGGCGTAGGTGTGTAGGTGCTGCAACAGACTGTGCTGTGAAGCTTGGGGCCCTGATTCAGGGGAAGACTTGGTGGCTCTGGGTTCACACCTCTGACTTCTAACTCAAAGCACAACCTGCCTCGTGCAGCTGAAAGCCTTCTCCTGAAACACTGCCTACCCCAAATGTTCCCTGGTTTTGTCTTCCCTTTGGTTATCAGAGAAGAAAAAAACGTGTTCTGGTATTATATGTCTTCATTTCAGGTCCCTCCTGAAACACAGAACTAAAGGAGTAATGCTGAATACATTTTTTTTTTTTCCTTTTAGAAAACTGAATTCCTTAATCTGAATATTCCCTTGTCTCCCTGCTTTTGAGAAAAATGTTCCAGGCAAAAAAATCTTATTCAACCAGAAGGTTTTCCTCACAGCATATTCCTCTGCTACCTCCAAGAAAAGCTTTCCTTACTGTTCCCATGTGGGCCAGGGTGGGATATCACTGCAAAAGCCTTGGATTGGAAACCAGTTCCAAAAAGCAGATCATTAGTAACTGTCCACCTCCGAGGCCACAGCCCCTGGGGTGCCAGGCAGCTTCTCTGCAGACAGAAACAGTCCCACGTATTTCAACCCTGCCATATCCTCCAGGAAACCAGTTGGCTTTTCCCCGTGGGCTGCTCAGTCACTGGTGTCTCTCTGGGGCTCCCGATACCAGGAGGGCTTCGTGAAGGTCCCAGCGTGGGAGTGAAAGAACAAAATGCACAATGAGAAGGGACAGGTGTGTTCATAGCTCCTAGTGAAGGTGTGAAGGGTGAATTCACCCCGTGCAATGCCCGGTGGCGACGCGGCCATGCCAAGGCCGCTGCCCCGTCCCTGCCGGAACACAGCCCATCACAAGGTGCTGCCAACGTGTCCACCAGGGCTAGAGATGGCCCTTCTGGCCCTGCTGGGGTCCTCGGGCACCCAGCCCCACGGTGAGTGGGCAGCCAGGGCTGGGCACACAGCCAGGGGCAGCGGGCAGTGCCACTCGAGGCCTAGCGCCGGGCAAAGGCCTGTCCAGGCCCTCTGGAAACCGGCGCCTTGAGCCCAGTGAGGCAGCCTGGTGTCTGCACAAGCACTGTGGTTTAGCTGAGCCCTTCTCAGAGGGTGCTGTGCTCTAGGGCAGTGCTATTCTGACACAAATTGGCTGTATTTTTCTTCGTGTAAAGAATCCCCTCGTCCTGTCAGTCGCTGTCAGCTCAGCCCGAGCTGACTGTGGCATGAGGAGGAGGCAGAGAATCATCTCCTGATGTGCAGGCTCTTATCCCTCCCTTTCCAAACAAATCCAGGCTAACAGAACTGTACAAGTGTGACTAGTTGAGTGGCTGTGATACTGCTTTAGAGAAATAAATACACCGGGTTTTGTCTGGAGGTTTTGGAGCTGAGTTCACAGTACTGCAGCAGAACTGACCCTTCCCGAGGCATTTCTTACTCCCTGCAAGCCAGACCATTCAGGACTGGTTTATAATGTCCACGCTGTGTTTTGGAAAGAATACTGCTAAAGAAACCCCTGACAAGCCATTTGCAGCAATCAATTAGAATGTGAGAATGAAACTGGTTTAGGAAAGCACGGCTACCAGTGATCTGGCAACCCCCCAGTAGCCATCTGGCTAATCCCTCTTGTGTTCAGGAGTTGCATTTTAAAAAACAATTATTAATAGTGCTCATTAGCTGCCAAGCAAAAGAGCATGTCACCAGCTTCTGCTGAGAGATGAGCTAATCTTAGCAACTACTACTGACTTTTCCAGGCTGGGGCCAGAACCTGCTGCGTGGTCTCCAGGCCAGGATGAGGGTGTTTTCCTGGGGTCTGCAGGCATGAGAGACTCTGAGGAGTCAACAAGGGCAGCTGCAATGCCTGCCAGTGCCAACTGCCTCCCAGCAGCTCCTCAGCCTCCCCACCAGAAAATCTATTCCAGGGCTCACACTATCCATACTCTTAGGAAGGCTTTTTTAATGTTTAAAGTGAATTTTCCTTGGTGCAATTTAAGTCCATTACTTCTAGTTGTGTTAATGCACACTTTGCTCCTTTCTTCTATGCAGCAGCTTTTCATTTATTGGAAGACTGTTGTTATGACCCCACTCAGTCTGCTCTTCTTAAAGCTAAACAATTTGTCCAACATGTATAAGCCCTGATTTTTAAAAGTGTTGATCTCCTGCCATTCCCGTTGCTTTTATTCAGGTGATTGGGTGCAAAAGAACCTCAGTACGTCTGATGATCAAGCTGCATTGTCTGGTGCCCTTTAAATACTGATAGGTATGGAGGGCATGAATGCAGGTTACAGCTCTGTATGTGTATTCTTGTCTTCACAATAAAAAGCATCTTTTAGGGACCCATGACCACTCTCCTGGCTCCATCCACAGGGAAAGAGCAACTTCACAAAAAGAGCAGATTTTAGTGGGAACTTGGCTGCCTTCTATGCCAGGCTTTGCTGAATCATTTAGCCCCATTGATGTAGATCCTCAGCAAAGTCCCCTTTATTTGTCAGCAGGAATTGGGCCTAAACAAACTCAATAAATTAGTTAATTAAATAAAACATGTATCTCCAGTCTGTCCCTGCTTCTAGTGTTGGTGCAGCTGCTCGTGCCAGCTTAATGTGTGTTGTAGTTCTGTGAGTTTTGGTGGGACTGGAGAGTCAGAAATGGCAAAAAAAGAAACTGACTTACGAGATGTTTTCACACAAAAAAAGTGTGGAGCAGGTCAGTTTGCACTGGCAAAGTACTGATTTTATATGGTTTTTTTCTTCTCTTCTAGAAAAAGTCAGCATCCTGTCAACCTTCATAGCACCCTTCAAGTATCTGAGTCCTGGCACAACCAGCATGGAGGATGAAGACAATTTAAGTAAGCAGTCTCTTTTCTTTACAGACAGATGAATAATGAAGTTTAAAGATTAAACTTTATGGGGTAGGGTCAACAATGGAAGGGGGGTGGATTTTCAGATCTTGTCAGGCCATAAGTCCATCACACCATTGTGCTGCACAGGGTTTTTACATATCTTAGCAAAGGGAAAAAAACCCACTGAAAATCCTTCAAAATTGGTCCCAGGGAGGGTACATTTCAGGAAGAGAGAGAAGAACACACAGGAAACATGATGCACATGATGAGCTTGTGCCCCCACCTCTTGCATAATGCTTCCCAAATGTGCTACTTACTTATTTTTAGGTGATGTAGGAAGTTTGTACAAGCAAAACACCACTTCCTTAATGCTGCTGCAGTGCTGTGCCTGCATGGGCTTTCAGCTAGCTCACACGGGCAGGGTAAGCCATGGTTTCTCAAAGAGAAATAGCAAATTTCACTGGTTTTGAAGTCATCCTGCCTAGTCCTCTCTTGGGTCAAACATACACAGCAGTGATAAGGCAGCAATTTGTTTCTTGGCACACAGCACATTTTAGGTGCTACTATTAGAATAGTTAAAAGAAAAAAGAAGAAAGCAGCAGATGAATTAATTAAAAATCAGCCATATTTCAGTGTTCACTTCTAGGATAGCAGTGTAAACCCCACTTGTGTCTACAGCACACATGTCACTGTTGTAATTCAGCATTTCAGAGGGCTTCAGTGATTTGCTCTGAGGAAGAACCTTCTCCTGTGTTAACAGTTTGGCAAGAGCCTGGGAGCATGCTGGTGGGGTAGCAAAGTCATTTGTTTATCTCTGTAGTTATCTGCTCCCCAAGCATCCTGGGACAGTGCAGAGTCCCACTGCTGAAACAGAAACAAAGCCTTTCTCACCTCCCATCAGGCCTTCTTTACAATGGTTATATATACATGCATTTTCAGCTCGTGGTTATTACCATATAGACTCTGTTATTGTGGTTTACAAGCCATGAACTCACACTAGAAATAAAATAGGTGCTATGTACCTTTGGAATTTTGGGCTAAGTAATGATCAGTCTCCAAGGAGGACCTTACCTTGAACATATGTGCAAAGGACCATCCTATTTATCCCCTTCTGGGGTCAGTTGTAGCTAAGAAAATAAGAAATGTCTCATGGGATCAGAAGTAGGAAGTTTAGCTCTGTACATCTTCAGCATCTGCTGTTAGAGACCACTGAGAAAAAGGACTTTTAAATGGGGATCCTCCCTCACTATGTCTCTCTAGCACCCAGCAAAACATTTACTTTAAACTAGAGTTTGCACCTGAATCATCTTATTTCTTAGACATCAGCAGGCCTGTCTAGTCCTCTCTGGAGCCCTCAGATACTTCTGATCTCAACCACAGCCAGCAACAGGGAGCAATTTAGTGTATTGTCAAAAAGTGCAGCCTTTTATCGCTTCAAACCTGCTGCCTCTAAAGGCTGGATTGCATGAGAGAGTGAATAATCATCCCTGCTTCACTGCCTGGGCCTGCCTCTGCTGTGTTACAGACATCATGCCTGGCCCAGAGCTCTAATCGTTCCATCTGCACTCTGCAGGGGTGTCAGGGGAGACAGCACCAGGCACAGGCACCTGCAGATCCACCTCTAGCAGCAGCACGGGGTTCCTGGGTGCACTGCTGCTGTGTGCAGGGCTCAGAGCAGCACCATTCTGCAGGCACCTGCCTCTCCCCAGTGCCTGCACAGCCTGCTGCTGCTGGTGGTGGTGCCCAGCATATGGATTTCATGGTGAATCCCAGCCCCAGAGTCAACGTGTTGAAGCATCTTCAGTTCTGAGCATGTTGGTCAAACCCTCCCCAAGCAGCAGCACGAGGCCCCAGAGCTTTTCTTGCACAGTGTGAGGTACAGCAGGGACCCTGCCCCTGAGGTGACAGGATCTGCCTCCAGCAGTCAGCCCCAGCCCCTCACAGTATCAAACCCCCTGGTTTGTCTGGCAAATTGTCTGTTGCCATCGTTTGGAGTTCTAGAGCAAAGCTACAGACTGGTCCTGTTTCAGGAAAACATGGACTTTAGATCCATGGGGGTTGATCTGTTCTCTCTTGTGACAGGACAACAGAAAATGGCCACGGGTTGCACCAGGAGAGGTTTAGGTTGGATATTAGGAAAAATTTCTTCACAGAAATGGCTGTCAAGCCCTCAACAGGCTGCCCAGGGAGGTGGTGGAGTCACATCCTAGCTGTGGCACTGAGGGACATGGGTCAGTGGTGACCTGGTAGTGCTGGTTGGGCCTGATGATCTTGAAAGTCTCTTCCAACCAAAACTATTCTGTGATTTCTGCCACGTCCTGCCCACATTTTTTACTGTGTGCACTTACTTGCTAGTTAAGACAGAGAGCATCAGAGTATCATCTAAGTCAGGGCATTAGGTCATCTGAATAATTTCCCTAATTGGTAAAGAGCTGTACTAGATGTTCAAGGATTTCAGTTATTTCGGAGACTCTTCATTCTGGAACAGCTAAAGGCAATGGAACTCATCTTCCACAAGTGTTTCATCTTCATTTTAAGCAACACAGAGGTCATGGCAGGTTTCCCTTATAAAAGTATATATATATGTGTGTTATCATGTGAGAGGAAGGAGAGATCCTTGTTCTTACCACAAGCTTACTCTTCTAAAGTCAAGAATACCCTAAAAATCCCAGCAGACTTCCCAGTCCTCCTCTGTGGACTGTCAGTGTATGGAAATGCCATGTTCCCTGCACGACTTTGTATTTGGTGTAGTAAATGACCCTGGGCAAAGGCAGAGTGGGACTGGCTCCTGGCATCACACCAATTGCTTCTGATTTAGCATTTTTCACTTTCAAGTACACCAGGAATTACAGAGGTAAAAAATGGAGATGCTTCTAACCTCTGCAGTCAAATGGGGTGTGGGTGGATGGCAAAAATGTACTCTACCTAAGCAGATAAAGCATTAGACATTAAAAAGCAGAAGAATAAGCATTAAGTCCAGCCTCTGTTGAAAATGTGTGGGTAGCAAGGTGGTGTTTACTAAACATTTTTAAGACAGTAAGTCTGTGTCAGAGTCACCAGTTGTTCTACTACAGAGATCACAAATTCCTTCTGACAATATCATAACTTCTCAACAATCTCCTTGTAAATCAAGAGTGAAGATGCCACCCACCACCTCCCCTCTCCCATCCTCCCTGGAAGGTGTCTTGGCAGCAGCATAACCTTCATCAGGAACAATATTATCTCTTCCAATGTAGCGTGGAGTGTCGGATGGCTGCTCCTGCAGAGCCCTGGTGACCCAGAGGCACAGGCAGTGTCAGTAGCAGTGATGCATTGTGGTTCAGAAAAGCTCTTGATGATGCAGACTCCCCAGGTTAACTCCACTGTGCAGTGACCAGAAGGAGAAAACCAGGGCAGGGCAGGCATGAGATTGAGGAATAGTGCATAAGTAAGTACATCTCACTAACTGCTTGCCCCTCTTCTGGTCAATTACCAAAGCAAATACAAGATTGTGTCTCCTCTTGCTTGTGAATCTGCAAAAATCAATGAATAAAGTTACCTGAGGAGATAGCACAGTGCAGAGGTGTGGGGCTCTGTCAGAAATCTTACATGATAAATTGGAAATTGCAGCCTAAACACTGATAATATTGTTCTTTCTACTTTCTTTTAAGTCCATCTCCTTACAATGTTATTATTCTCCAACCTTTCATCATAGAACCATATTTTGTTCTTTTTTTTTTTCAACGTGGAGAATGTATTTTGGAAACTCAAGAGCAAACATTATGAGAGATAAGAGGACTGAAAATGATGCAGAGCTTTGCATTTTCCCTGTGTGCATCCTCTGACTTAGCCCTTTCCTTTTAGTGCTCTTCATTTCTGAAATTGCTCGTGATTGTTCTATTACAGCTGCTTATGCTATTTATCTCACATAGTGTGGTGTCATTTGCCTGCTTCGTCTGATTTTCACAATAGAAGTACATGTGCCACCATTACAGAGTAATCTTATGTCTGCTACACAGAGGTCTCATAAAAGACACATTTCAAAGACCTCCTGTTTCAAAGGTACCTCCAAGTACAAAGTAATTTCCACAGCCCAGCTGCTGGGTGTCACACCAGCCCCTCAGGCTGAGCACAGTCTGAATGGAGGCTGCC
>JAOEGS010008683.1:0-73579 GCA_025447755.1 Corythornis vintsioides | reverse complement strand
TGTGGTTTTCCCTCTCTGGGGAAAGTCCCAGGTGTCCTATAAACCTGGGCACATCCTCACCTGGGCACGTCCTCACCTGGGCATGTCCTCACCTGGCTTTGTCCACGTGCCCCTCGTTCCCAGCTCTGCAGGTTCTGCCCTGCCTCTCTGGATCCTTTCCACTGCCTCCGTGCAAACTCCCTGTTGGCCAAGCCCTGGACTAGGATATTAATGGAATTTAAGACAAGGAAGTAAAGGTGCTTTAGGTTGCTGTGTTGCTGGTTAAGCACTGTGCTAGTGAGGGTGATTGGGGTAAGGTGTTGAGGTTACACATCCATGTTTACAAATCCATGGTTGTCTGACTGTGAAAGGAAAGACAGCTGGAATAAGACAATATGAATTATAAATACAAATAACCCCTTGAGTTTTCCTATTCAGTGGTGCATAATCAATACAAATTCTTTTCAAACCTGAATATTGTGTGAAGCAAGAGCTATCTTTCTTTTCATGCTTCCTGACTACAATATCATTATGTACCATAATTGGCTCTGTAAAAAGCTATTAGGTGAGATGAGAGAGGAGGTGTGAAAGGCAGAATGAAACCTGCTTCCTGAAAAGAAGTATGTCTGGTCAAAATGTGTCACCCTTATTTAAAAAAAATAGAATGCACAGCACCAAAGAGGTGCATTCTGCACGGGATGGGGATGGGAGAAAGGGTCTCAGTGTCCAAAGCCACTGCTGGGAAAAGTTAAAGTTGGCATCTCCTTCCCCCTCAGATCAGAGCTTCCATAAATAGAGTTGTGAACTCAATGAGAACAGAACACTTATCCTTGTGTCTTAGTTAACCTGACCTTTTACATGTCTTATTTTCACAAAGTTGTCATATTTTATACAGCTGAATGCCATAGGAGGAAACTTTTTCTGCTGTTTCTTTTTCTCTCCTTCCTCCCCTGTCCTCATTCACTCTCCTCAGCCTCAGAAAGTGAACACTAACTAGTCCCTAAACCTGACCGTGTCAGTTCCCGTTGTGTCCCAGCAGCACACAGCTCTGCAGGCAGCTTTGTTGAGACACAGACCCGGGCTGGAAGATCCCCGTGTGCTGGAGGATTTTTAGGAGAGGGAGCCCAAGCTCTGTCCTGCAGATGGGTACCACACATGCAAGTGAGCCATGGTTTGCACTCCTGCCTGAGCAGAGAGCTGCTTCCCATGGAACAGCGTGCACGGCTGCAGACTTACTGCTCTGACGGGGACAGCTCTTCTGGTATTTAGCAGAAGTGCAGCTCCTCAGGATATGCAGTAGGTTTTTAACCATGATGGCTGGTTCCACATCATTCTCTGCTAGCTCCTGTGCTGGCAACAGAGACATGGCTCCAGCAAGGTGTAGCTGGCAGCTCAGCCCTTCCATCCTCTCAGCCAGCTATGTACATCAGGGAGGAAAGCAGATATGGCCACAGACCTGCAGAGAGTGGGAGGGTCATGATCTGTCCTCAGAGGACTGCAGAGACCTTATCTGTGCTTGGGGCAGATCAGAGGGTGCTGCTGTGCAAACGCTGCTCAGAGCAACGTCTGATCCACTGGCTCCTCAGCCACAGAGCACTCCCTCCATAGCTCCCTGCTGCCATCTCCCCTTCCTGGCACTCCTGGCAGTCACTCTCTCTCTCCCGTGGCTTTGCTTTGATATGGATCGGTCTTTACATCAGTAATTAGTCCCCTCATGATGCTCTGGCTTCTCCTCATCTCATTTAGATTTATCTAGAGTGTTTGCAGCCTTGGCTGTTGCTGCTGCAGGAGCTGAGTGTGCCTGCGATTGAATTTGACAGAGAGACACTCCCTTATGAAACTGGAGACTGAGGCCAGAGCCCATCAGTGTTTCAGATGCTGGGAAGGTGTCAGATCATTGCTCAGGCTGCATTCACGATGGCAGCCCCACACGGGTCCGTGATGCGAGCAGAGCCGCTCCACGTATTCACTGCAGATGGATCGTTAAAGGCATTTGCTCATTTTCTGTGTGTGAATCCATTGTGATTTCTAATAACATGCTTGTAAGCATTTCACCCACGTGGATCAGAGAGCAAACCTCAGCCTCAGGGAGCTTGCAGGCTCCTCACTTTGCAGTGGTGACTGTGAAGCGTGAGCACCATTGTTCCTGCGAGGCACATGGCAGCAGTTACCTGCTCCTCACCTGACGTCTGGCCTAGGAACAGGAGGAGAGTCACTAATACAAGTAGAACTCTAGGGATGAGTGATATTCAGGACAGGCAGAAAATCTGGGCTATAAATAATAAACTGACCATTATACATGAATTTAAGGAAGGTTAAAAAAAAGGATTGGCAAGGATATCGATCATTGACCTATTTTTTTTTCTCTTGGGGCTATTCTGCCGGCCCTCAGCACAATGTCAGCTGCTGTGGGGACAACTGTAACACGAGGTTTTCTTCTTTCTTTACTGACAGGTACCAGCAGCGCTGAAGTAAAGGAAAACTGGAACATTGGCAACCTGGAGGACCATCCAGCGTCTAACGAGAGGGCAAGAGGGGGAACAGCTAGCAGTAAGAGGAAAAGACCTTTAGAGGAAGGCAATAATGGCCATTTCTGCAAACTGCAGCTCATCTGGAAGAAGGTCTCGTGGTCAGTGACGCCAAAGAACGCTCTGGTTCAGCTCCACGAACTCAAACCAGGTTTACAATACAAAATGGTTTCCCAGACGGGCCCGGTGCACGCTCCAGTCTTTGCTGTGGCCGTGGAAGTTAACGGACTGACGTTCGAAGGCACGGGGCCCACGAAGAAGAAAGCCAAAATGCGTGCCGCGGAGCTGGCCCTGAAGTCGTTCGTCCAGTTCCCCAACGCCTGCCAGGCCCACTTCGCCATGGGCAACCGCGTCAGCCCTGCCACCGACTTCACCTCGGACCAGGCAGACTTCCCAGACACCCTGTTCAAGCAGTTCGAGCCCTCCACGCACAGCGAGGACTTCTCAGTCTGCAAGCCCGTGAGCAACGAGCTGCTGTCCACGGCCTATCGCCGCGGGCGGCTGCTGTGCCACACGCTGGACCTGATGGGCCACGGCAAGCAGCACAAGCACAGGCCGGCGCCCGCGGCCGAGAAGAACCCGGTGGTGCTGCTGAACGAGCTGCGCTCGGGCCTGCGCTACGTCTGCCTGTCGGAGACGGTGGAGAGGCAGCACATCAAGAGCTTCGTGATGGCGGTGCGCGTGGACGGCAGGACGTTCGAGGGCTCGGGGCGCAGCAAGAAGCTGGCCAAGGGGCAGGCGGCGCAGGCGGCCCTGCAGGCTCTCTTCAACATCCGCCTGCCCAGCCACGGGCCCAGCAGGAGCAAGTGCCACCATCTGCCACAGGTGAGAGGTTCTGGCACCTGCCGGCACGCGGGGGAGGCCCTGCCGTGAGCGCCGCCGGTGGCACTGCTGCTGTGTCCCTTTGGTGCCACAGCAAGTGCCGCAGCACAGACACGGGGGCAGCCTGCAGCCCCTTCTGGAGGAGGGGATGGTGCAGAGGAAGCACCGGCGCTGTGGTTGCTGGAGAATGAGAAGGTGACACGGGCAGAAGTGTCAGGTCATTCCGTGGCACTGCATGTTGGTGGTCAGAGGATGGAGCCCCTCTCCTGTGTGGACAGGCTGAGGGAGTTGGGGTTCAGGCTGGAGAAGAGGAGGCCCTGGGGGGTCTTAGAGCACCTTCCAATACATGTAAGAAAGCAGGGAAGGGTTTGTTCACAAGGGTCAGCAGTGACAGGACAAGGGGTGATGGCTTTAAGCTGGAAAAGGGGAGATTTTGGTCAGACATGAGGAAAAAGTTCTTTAATCTGAGGGTGACAGATCCCTGGAATGGGTTTCCCAGAGAGGTGGTGGAGGCCCCATCCCTGGAGACATCCAAGGCCAGGCCTGAAGACGCCCTGAGCAGCCTGAGCTGGTTGGAGATGTCCCTGCTGAGTGCAGGGGGTCGGACTGGGTGACCTTTGGAGCCTCACTCTGGAGTTAGTTTTTGATGAGGACAGTGCTGTCCAGAGGAGACAGCAGTGGTGAGGAATGAGCCTGTGTCAGAGCAAACTCTCCACACAGCTCTGCCACTAGAAAATTCCAGATTTTCTTTATTACTATAAGGTGACTTTTGAGGTTGTATGTTCCTGTTTGTTCTCTAATGCGCCTCCAACAGCACGGGGGAGAGCGAAAGCTCTGGCTTTCCTGGCACAAATGTACAGATGATGCTGTATTGGTAAAAATGGATCTGAGGTACATAGTTAGCACATCAAAATGCCATGGCTGGTCGTGTGCCAAAGGCTATTTTAGCATTTTTCAGACCCATGTTCAAAGGAAGCCAGGATTGGTAGGTACTGGGAAGCATTACACGGGTTCAAGTGATTGATTTGTTTGCACTAGTGTAAAAGGTTTGATCCACCAGCACCAGGATGTGATCTGCTGCTGCAGAGCTCCCTGTGTGAGGGGAGCTGTTAATGTCCAGGGTTTAATGAAAAGCACCAGGAGCAGTCGAAGTCATTCTGCTGCTGGCTTGCTGTGAGACCCTAGGCAAGTCATTTAAATCCAATATGCCCGTAATAAAAATGAGCATATTATATGAAAGAACACTTCAAGATCTTTAAGTAGTGTGTAAATGCAAATTATTAGTAGCAATTCTCATTAACATTTGTAAAAATGTTCATTAAACGTTCAAGGAGTTTGACAGCAGATGAATCTTTTAGGTGACATGATTGCCTGCAGGACTTGGGAATTGGATTTGGTGACCCAGAAATTTCTTTCCCGTGTTTCCAAAGAGGAAACATGAGAAAAGTAGGAAATTCTGAGATATATCACAATCCTCCACCTCTTCTTTTTAATTCTGGTTTGCAAACTCCATGAACCAAAGGGACAATAACATGATTTAATAATAGCAGTGATCTTCACCAAGTGCTTCCCAGGCATTTGGGAAGTTTTGGCCACCTGGCAGGTCCATCCTCCTGGTGCTCCTCCAAAGTACAGATGGTTTCAAATGAGAAATTCATGCTGTTGCCTGACCAAATTCATCCTGGTGGAAAAGTTTTGATGCACACACTCTACCTTTCCCCAGGGAAAACTAGCACTTGGGTATAAAGAGGAATCTCTCATCCCCTGCTGCCCAGTGGAGGTTGCTGAGTTTCCCAGCAGATACCTACCGTGCTCAGCTTGGTTTGTGTCCAAAAGTGTTTAAATCCAGGGGAGCACCCTGAAACTGCAACAGCTTAGGGGTAGGATTTTCAGTGTATGGGGGGGTTGGTTTCTTCACAGAATAAGTAGTAACTGTTGTGCTGTCCAACCATTCACTCTCTTCATGTGCTTCATCATACTTGGTAGGATATCTGGTACACTTTACACCAGGAAAAAAGAAAAAGCAGTCTTAATTTAAAGGCAAAATATCTGATATTGTGGCTTCTTTACTGCCATCAGCAGTGCTCTGATCCATTCCTGTGATGCTTACACGGGTACAATGGTAGGTAGGGGACCTGAACCTGTGAATAAGGTGACTAGAAGGTGCTGAGATAATCCAAGAACCAGGTGAAATAGTCACAAGGTTTGCCCATCAATCTGCCAGCTACTGTTCTTCCTCAAACCAGACATCTTATCTGTGCTCTGCCACTGGAGGGCAAGACAAATGCTATTGATGGTCTGAGGCTGGGCACACCAAGTTGATCAGAGCAGCCAAGATAGGAGCCTGGAGATCTGCTGAACTAATGGCAGAGATAAAGAGGAGGAGGAAATTCCAACACATCAGCCAGCAGCTTCTCTAAGTCATGTATTGCTCCTGAACTCACCCTGTCCATCTGAGAAGATGCAGTGTCTTCCATGATCAGCTTTTGTGGAAGTCTGACAATTGTTTCTCCCCACCTTGGGAGCTGATGTTCTCATATTCCACACCAAAGGGTGCTGAGCTACCCAGCCAGAGATACAGCCACACACTCCCAGGCTTTCCAAGTGCACTCTGCTCAGTTCAGGAGATCAAGGTGACCTCCAACTGCATCTGACCAGTTTACAGATTGTTTTTCTAATCTTGTAGTCCTTCTAATCTATCTCACTCAGTCTAAACACCATTCTTACTGCTGTAGAGCAAAACCATTAATTAATATTGCCATAACAAATTAGTAATACAGGGATGCTCGGATCCCAAATGGACCTAAATTAAAAAAGAATAGGTGTGAAAATCACATTCATTCCACTCTGAAATGGCTTAAAGCTGCTGCTGTTGCTGGTTCACATCCAGAGCTTCCAGAGCACTAGTTGTCAATTTATTTAAACAAAAACTTTGTTGTGTTTTGTGTGTGTACCATCAAAAAGAAGGGGTTTTTTTTCCCTCTGTCAAATAAATCAAACCATTTGAAACCAGTTAAACCCCCTTTTTACCCAAAGCTTCATCTGCAGACCAGAGCAACCTCAGCACGTGCCCTGCAGTGATTCTTTACCATGAGCACATCAAGGACCCCTTCCAGAAAACCCCAGTGTCCCCTGGGTGAGCAGAGGTGTGGGAAGAGCATCACCCTGGGAGAGAAAGCCCCAGACCCTGCTTCCCTCCAGGAACCTCTTCCAAACAAATAATGTTTGATTTTCAACCCTCTATTTCTGATTCTGTAGGAGGGGAAAGTTGCTTTTTATAGTTAGAGCAGTGGGCACTCAAGGCATTCATAGAATGACAGTTTCTCGAGGACAACAGTGGCAAAAGAACCCATGTGGAGCCCCAGCTTTAGTGCCCAGACACTGGTACCAGTGCCCTGCTGCCCATCAGACTGCAGTCACTGCTAGGGTCACAGCCAGGACCACCCTCCACCCCTGTACCAGCCCAGCACGGCCAGGGGTAACTGCAGTGGGAGCCCCAGAAGATTCCCCTGCACTTGTCTGGGTCCTGGGTGATGTAGAACACGCTCAAGGTTTTCAGAGCATCATGTTCTCTAAACAAAACTCTTCTAAGGGAGTTGTTAAAGCCTAAATATACCACTCGTGTAATTAATAATACATAGGAGAGCTGTTGTAATGGTGATAATTAGTTAGGGAATGGCTGATCTTCATTTACAGAAGTGAGAAAATAATGTGGATGTCTTTGAGGAGAAAATCTTTAAGACTGAAAGGCTTTTTTCTCAAGTGTATATATACTTACATAATTTCAGTCTATAAGCAACCCAACCCCCCTTCTTCCTCTTAGAAAAATAGGCAATTAAACCGATTAATTTAGCTTCTAAATGATCTGCTTGTCTAGTAGGGTGGGAGAAACCCCCACCCTTTGCCCCTCCTCTTGGCCTGAGCTGAGCTGCTCAGGCACGCTGCAGGATGAAAGGGTTATGTACACACACTATGCACAGGAGAGTGCCTGTGCCATAAAATTCAGTAGGTGGAATATATATGCCCTTAATCTTAGGATGGTTGAGAATTAATGGACAGAGGAGACTTTAGACTTGTAATGGATGCAAAATGTGATTTATGTGTTTAGACATTCACACGACCAAACAAGAGAGTGGCCCTGTGTTCTTGGAGAGAGTAAAATCCTCCCTTGCTCATTTAGTGCTTGCTTTATGCCAGTGTTTTCCGAGTGAATTAGAATTTCTAATGGGAGCAAAATTTATCAGAGCAAGGTGGAGGTTTCTTTCATTTTTCACATGCATGATGCATGATGTGATGATCTTCCATTAAGATAAAATATTTTCACAAACTCCTGAGAAACAGAAATGGGAAATATGCATATTCACTGGGAAAGTGGGTAAATCATCCCTCTCCTTTCAACACAGTTTTATTCAATGGAAACCATCAATATCATCTATGTCTCATGATACCCATCAGCTTCTTAGACTTTATTTTAAGACACATAAAACATGAATGCATCTATAAACCTTTCCTCCTCTACCTTAAATACTTCAATATTGTCTTTAGGCAAATTCATGTTGCCAGTTCATCCCTTCCAGATTTCTAATGGATAACTCAGTTTACTCCCAGGAAAGCTAACCATTATTTCCCATTTTCCTTCTGAGCTGGAGTAGAGGTTTGATCTGAAAGCACCTAAGAGTGATTGCCCTTAACCTGCTTGTTATCCCATCTGCCACAGGAGCCAGCCGTGTAATCAGAGCTGAATGCAGTGGTACCTTAAAATCAGAGCTAGGCTGAGCTCTCACCCAAATGACACCGTGCTGCTGAAGCCAACACTGATGTGCTGAATAAATTCCTTGTGTGCTGCTGCTTCTCACTCTGTTTATCCAGAGCACCTTCAAAATCTAAAGGTAGGAAGAGAACATTCCCTGGATAAGCACAGGCAAGTGCCCAGCGTGGATGTGGTTTGTTCAGAGTCACAGCTTAAGCATCCCATGGCTCCTAGGTTCTTCTGCTTGTGCCATTTCATTGCTGAGTCCCTATTTTTAGGCCATCTTATATGAACTGGGCACTATTACTCACAGAAATAATTACAATCAACTCCTTCCCCTCCTATGTGGGTCATTGCTTTATTAGGTTAAGCACACGGAATAATGGGAGTCCCCAAGGCCTTGTGAGGAGGGTGAAGGCAGCAACACTGGCTCCATTTCTTCTCTGATAATTAGTTCTTATCCAAATCAACTCTGCCCTATACTTTTAAAGAATAATCCTCTCAGGGATATTGGAGAATGAACTCATTACTCCTGAATCATCCCCCTCTTCTCTTCCACTTTCTACACACAAACCCAGTTACAGACAAACCACAGCAGTGGCCATCAGTGTGCAGCAGCCAAAAAAAGCTGAGCTAGAAAATCACAGGGAGCAGTGGTTGATAACAACAGGCATTAAGTCAAGCTCCTTGAAGGCTGGTGGGTGTGGTAACAATGAAGGTGAGCTGACTGATGTGCTCCAGAAGGTACCCTTCAGAGCCACCCTAAACAGAGATACCCTTCAGAGCCACCCTGAACACAGAGATACCCTTCAGAGCCACCCTGAACAGAGATACCCTTCAGAGCCACCCTGAAGCTTTTGTGTGTGAGCACCAGCAGGTCAGATGACAATGGAAGCACACCTAGCTGTTTGCACTGGGGAGGCAGCAGGATTCACCTGTAGTGCTGCTCATCACATGGTGACACAGAGAGCAGTGCCCCTGCTCTGGAAAGCACCTTTGCAGATGCAGATCCCTCTCAAGAAACCCAAAGCAGCCCTGTCACAGATTTCCTGTGGATCATATGGATCACTGGGTTCTCTGCCCCCAGCTGGGACTGACAGCATCTTAGAGCTGTGTCAGACTCTGCTGCCTCCCGTGGCACTGCTGTCCCTCACTCAGGACTTTCCCCCGTGCCTTGCAGGGGCAGTAGCAGGACAGCAGGCAGTTTGTACACCCATGGCTGGAGGAGCCTGCATGCTAGCTGCCCTTCTGCTGGATGATGGATAATAACTAGGGAAGGCAGCAGAACACCTTAAAAAAAAATATTTCCTAAATAAGCAGATTATTTTATTCAAATTCCCAAAAAGCTCTGAAAAACAAAACCACAAAATATTGCCTTGTGACCCCTCAAACTGAAATGATTTCTTCTTATATCTATATTTTTTTTGTGTAGGATATTTTTGGTCACAGTCATAATAATCCTGCTGATAGGAGATGCCCTCTGCTTTTGCAGGGCAGGAACCTTCAGCTGCATGTTTTACATTTCAACTTGGAGGGAAATCAAAGTGTAAGAGGGTTGAGGCTGCTGCTGTCACCACGTTCTGGAGAACATTGACAGGAAGAAATGAATAGCATTCCCCAAAACACTGACGAGCTACAGTGCATAAATTTTCATTTTAAATCCTGTATCATAAAAAAAGAGAAAGTAACATGACTTTCAGATTTACAGCCTTTTATTTTTCCCTCTGTGAATAGGCAGGAGCCCAAGATCCATGCAGATGTTCAGAAAATTACATCTTTGCCTGCTCTTTTCTTGGACATCTGTGATCTTAGAGAGATCTTAAGCCCCTCTTCTCCCAAAAATAAATAAAATAAAGTTGCTTTTATCTATCAAAAAGCATTGAGGACCTGGGAAGAGTGAGAAGCAGAATGGACACCTCTGGTGAAAATCAGGAAGGAAACCGGAATTTATAGCACAGCCCTGAAGTGAAATCCTTGCCAAGGCACCCCCATGGAAAGGGGAGCTGGGAGCTGTGTGTTGCTACCCACATGCTGTGTGCTGGGAGTTACTCCCCTGCACAGACACTTGCTGGCGTGGCAAATATTAAAAGTCTGTTTTGTGGTTGGGAAATTAAGGTGAATAACTGAGCTAACACAAACTAAATGTTGGCTGATAGACGTGGGCACAAAGCCACAAAACAATGTGGGGAGCTAATACCTTTATTCCACATCCCCACAGGCATAAACCAGAGCAGAATTTAAACCTGTGGATTTATAGCAAATAAAATATCTAACTTAGCCTGCACTGTGTTGCAGCTGTTTCTCATTCCATCATGCAGCTGATAAATAGCTAATCTCCTGTTCAGGCCTCTCTATTTAAATAAGCACAGTAAAAAGTTTAGCTATCTCTAGCTGAACTACTTCAGCTGAATATCCTGAGTGCACTGCTCCTGGCAACTAGGAAATGCAATTCAGATAAAGTCTGTTTGCTACCAGCGTTGGTTTCTCTCCTGACACAGCCAGAATCTGCTCCTGCTAAAAGCTTCAGACTGGAAGGAAAATCCTCCTGAAAATGCATTATTTAGTAAGGATAACTGAGCATTGCTAATGCCAGGAGGAGAGGGGATGCTTCTGGCCCTGCTCGTCCCGGGGTGGTTTCTGGTCCCCTCCTGCACTCCCCTGGCTGGGCAGGGTCTCCCCTCCTCACCCTGGCAGGGGCAGGCTGGAGGTGGAAGGAGTAAACAGAGCAGTGCTGTGCTGTTTGAGATGGAACATTAGGTGCCCCATCCTTCTGCCTGGACACAGCTACCCTGCAGAGGCACAGAACCAGCTGCAGCAGTAATGGAAACCAACAGGATCACTATCCCGTTAACTCACAATGGGTTAAAGGGGGGCATCTGGAGCTCCCTGTGTCCCCAGCACTAACAGGGTAGGTTTAGCACCCCCTGTGCTTTGCAGTGAGGTGTAAGTGCAAATAATTGCATGCAGTGTATCGTGGAATTATCCCCCTGACAGCTGAGCTGATCACTGCAGGGTTTTCTCTGCCAGGCCCTCCACTCCCTCCACACCTGGCACGTGGAGAGGGGGAGCAGCAGAATCAATACTCTGGAGACAGAGACAGCAACTGCATCACTGAGGTTACCACGCCTGGAAAAGAGCTGATGAGGACCCGGGGTAATGAGCTGAAACATCCTGAAAGTAATTCCTAGCAGCACTAAAGACAAGAATATAACTTTGCCTGACACGGGTAACCCTCCACAGACTGGGGGGAGCATCTTCTTTTTTCTGGAAGGGAGTTTTGTGGCCTGCTGAGAGTTGGAGTGAGATATGGGATGTACCTTAGGACTGAGGAATGGCTCATAACTCAGGAGAGGTGGAACCTAAATGAAGTCACAGAGGGCACTCTGATTTTATCTCTGGGGAGAATATTCTGTGTATATCACTCAGCCTTTTCATACATAGTTACTGGGGTAAGTCTGGGGACAACAAATTATTCATGGGTTTTATGTTTCATGAACAGAAAGCTTTGAGAACAATTAAAAGCAATGACCCTGAGACCATGGGAGTCCAAAGCTTCTTCACAGAGAAGTCTGGTGCAATACATGGGAGCTCTGTGGCCCGTGGGAGTGGAGCCACTGGCTAAACAGCTTTTCTCTCTTCCAGTACATGTTTTGCTGCTGCTGCAGCACGTAATCCAGAAGGGCCAGTGAAGCAGGCAGAGGAGTTTGCCCATCCTTTTATCTCCCTTCATGGCAGCAGCCAGTCGTGTGATGTGGATGTTTCTGCAGAGGAGTTTCTGTGCATGGTTTCAGGCTGCTCTCCTGACAAAATTAGCTTTCTGTGATCAGCTTTCTGCTGCTCTTCATAATCCTCGAGACTGTTCAGCTGCACCTGATAGCAGCAGATAGATCAGGACAGGCTCTGTCTGTACAGTGTATTAATGCAGACTTCATAAAGGCAGGGGGAGCCCCAGCTGGCCCTGCAGGGGGACAGTGCAGTCACCCCAGGGCAGCAGCCAGGCAGCATGGGGGCAGGCACAGCAAGACACACTGGTGTCTGTACTGGTGTCTATACTGGTGTCTGTACTGGTGTCTGTACTGGTGTCTATACTGGTGTCTGTACTGGTGTCTCTGGTCCTGTTCCATCTTAACACAGGGGTCTGAGCATCCTCCTTTTTAGAGGTGTGAGTCTGTTGGAGCTGCAGAATGACAGAGGGTGCAAGAGCAGTGTTGGGCTGAGCAAGTGCTTCCCTATAGCTGCATGTTGTCAAACTAGTTCTTAATTAGAGCCTGCACAATTAATCAGATGGGTGCAATCATGGTAGTGCCGTGGCTGTGACGTGAAACAGGTTTGATTTGAGGCACCTCAGGTTGTTCCCTTCAGGAGACGGAGTTTTTCACTGGAAATGGGGTTTGTTGGTGTGGTGGGAGGATGTCGTGCTCAGCATATAAATCTGGGGGAGAAGGAGGAAGGGGGGATGTTCAGAGATAAGGCATTAACCACAGACCTGATAAATTGTCTTTATCTCAACCCAGGAGTTGCCTCACTTCTACCTTCTGCTTCTCCCCCCATCCCCAGGGAGGAAGGAGGGAGGGTGGACGTGGCTGCTTGGGGCTGAGCTGCCTGCTGGGTGAAGATGTGAGCAACACTGGGACACGACTGTGGGAAGGACATAAAGTCACCTTTAGGAATCTGCACTGAGTGCTGGTTTCTGCTGGAGCCAGAGGCAAGATGATGTTGGTAGAGGTTCCATGTTAGGAGCACATTCAGAGAGTATTTGGGAAGGAAAGACTGAGACACAACAGCTTTAAAGCCACGGTGATGGCTGTTCTCACCTGGCTGCCTGGTTCCCATTCATACCTGAGGGGCCAATCAATAAAGCATAATTATCTCCTCTGTTTATAGGGTGATGCTTATTTTTTGAATCCAGAGCTATTGAAAGGCCGTATGAGGAGGACCTGAATGTATGTGTCAGGATCAATTCAGAGTTTAAATTGCTTTTAATGGCTTTTTAATGTCAATGCAGATATCTCTGAGGGGCATAAAGAGATGGTGACAAAAAAGTAACTGGCTGTGTCATCAGCTAGTTTTGCTTTGTAGCTTAGAGGGATGTTGTTCAACTGGAAACCTTGGCAAGGAGCTAAGTATGGTAGGAAATCCAGCCCTGTGCATCTTGCTGACACTGACTCTGCTGGTGATTGCTGTATTTACAGCTGGTCTGAGTCCCTAACCTTTCCCTCTTTGTTCATTTATTTATTTCAGCTTGCTTTCCCCCTGTTTGCTGTTCAGAGTTGGTCAGCTTGTGCTCACTGCCTCCTGTCTCTGGCACTACTGAGAAGAGTCTGGCTCCTTTGCCTTCACTGCCTTGTGTCAGGCACTTAGAACATTGGCCAGATCCCCCTGAGCCTTCTCCAGGCTGGGCAACCCCAGCTCCTGCAGCCTCTCCTCTGTGAGAAATGCTCCAGTCTCTTCATCACCCTTTGTTATCTGCAGCCCAGTATGGTACTGGGCAGTATCTTGTCCACCAAGGGCCTTCCAGCAGATCTTCCCAGCTGCTCAGCTCCCAGCCTGCTGGGTGCCTGGGGTTGTTGCTTCCCAGGAGCAGCTCTCCTTGTTGAACTTGCTGTCTGCCCATGTCTGCAGCCTGACGAGGTCCCTTGGGATCCAGCATGGCCCTCTGCAGTGTCAGCCACGTGCCATCATCCAGATCATTTGTGAGGTGCTGGTGGAAGTGACCCAGTGCTGAGCCCTGGGGTGCAGCAGCAGTGACACTCATACTGGACTGTGCCAGTGCTCACAAGCCTCTGGTCCCAGGCTTTCAGCCAGTTGTCCATCCCCTTCTCTAGCCCATACATTGCCCTCCTCCCTGGTGCTGCTGTGGAGAGGGTGTCACAGGCTTTACTGAAGCACAGCACCCACTGCTGTCCCCTCACCCTTGGTGTGGAAGGGTCTCAGGCAGCTGCAGCAGCTTCCCCTTCATAAAGCACTGTGGACCTCTCCCAGCCTGCTGCTTGTCCTGCACCTGTTTGGAGATGCTTTCCAGGAGGATTTTGCCCACCACTTGCCCAGGGATGGAGGTAGTCCCCAGGACCTTCCTTCTTGCCCTTCACCATGGTAGCAGTGGCAGTTTCTCTCCTCCAGCTTCCCCAGCAGCTGCCATGGGCAGGAGCAGGGTATTTTCCACTTGCTTTTCCTCTGAGCTGCAAGCTGCTGGGCTAATTCCAGGGAAAGCTGTTGCAACCCTTTCCTGGTCAGTGATGTGCTGGAAGCTGGAAGAAGAGATCAGAGCAGTCCCTTCTGGCCTTGCTATCTCTGGGTTTGAAATTGCTTGTAATTCCACGGAGTCAAATACAGCAGATAAAAACACAGCACCTATTTTGTGGGTTGATAATGTCCCTTCAGCACGAGTATTGAATAGTTTAAACACTGCTGTTAATAACGTGTGACAGGCAGCTGCAGTGGGGATGCTTCACACTTGCTCCTTACCCAGTCTCAGGCTGGGATGGCAGACCCCTGCTCTGCTGTGGGTGTTATCTGCACTGCAGACGTGTTTTATGATAGCCCTTTAAGAAGGAGAATGAAACGTTTTATCATCTTTTCCTGCCAAACTCCCCGTGTCTTATTTTTTTTTCTTAAAGAATTGTTTTTATCATCTGTCTTTCCCTGCGTATCACAGCATTATCTTCACCTGTTAGGGGAAAAATGAATGGACTTAGAGCAGGCAGCAGAGTGACAGCAAATCATGGCACGGATGCTCCCTCCAGAATGACAGTTACACCCTCCACAGCAGAGGGACTAAATAACTCATGGTGAGAAACTCCTTTTCACAGACAGTTGTTAAATTGGAGGTATTACCAAAACAGAACGTAAGAATTATTGCTTGCTCTATGGTCATTTTTCTTTAGGTAAGGGTATCTGCCTCTTCTTTTTTCTTCTCCTCTTCTTTTTCCTTCTCTAAGAAACAAACTGAAAGCACCAGTGCAGCCCTCAGCATCATTACAGCACCATTATGGTTGATGCTGACCTGGTATTTTCACTATAAATCCTGTTTTCCTCGTGTGTCTGGAGATCAGGGTTCATTTGCAGTCCAGGCCTCCTTGGGGGATAATATTTCTTAATGCACTTTGAGGACTGAGCCTAACCCTTTTATTACAGGAGAGTGACATCAAAACAGATTATTTCAGGTGCTTTCTAGCATTGCTCTTCCATTCCTGTAGCAAGGAAGCTAGGTCTCAGCTGAAGTTGAGATTTTTTATAGATTAGAGTCAATATATTCAGAGGACTGGCTGTGTTTATTTAGAAAAGGGCCTGACTTTGCTTAGTGAATAAATATCCCCAAAACTCTGCTGCATGAATACGATCCAAACACTTGTGCATCTCTGGTAGTCCACAGACCACTACTGCTGCTCTGCCAGTCTGTGCACAATCGCAGAGGTTGGCACACTTAGAGCCAAGAGAAAAGGCATCTGCTGCTCCAGCACAGCACGTGGAGGGTGCTGGAGATGCCCAGAGGGGTCTCCTGTGCTGAGTGGGACGGGCAGAAAGGCAGAGAATCAGACCCGTTGTTGTCAGCAGCAGGTCGTTCCGTATCCTGTGTTCACAGCCAGGAAACCATTTCCAGCCCTGTGTCCACACTGACGGGCAGGAAGAGCTGGAGTCGGGTGTTAACCAGAAGAAACAGCTTTGCTGTAGCTGGCCCTGCCGAGTTTCACACGGGTGTACGTATTTGTAATTGCAGAGGGATGCAGCAGGACAATTTGTGAGGTGAACTCCATTTCTAAAAGAAACCTTTAAAAAGAGCTTCTTTTTTTTTTTCCATAAAAAGTCAAGCAGAAAAAAATAGATGGTAAAAAATGGTTAAACAGATAAAAAGCAGGATTGAATGTGTCCATAGATAAAAGAAGTATTTCTGAATTACCAGAGATGCTCCACGAGTCTGGTGAGATAGTGATCAGTGGGAATTTCCTCACTGCTCACACTGCAATGTGATGTGGCTGTGTTGACACAGATGGGAGAGGGAGGCAAACGCATTTGATTTTCAAGATTGTTAAGTTTTTGATCTCAAAAAAAAGAGTCTTTTTTTTTTTTTTGGTCTTAGCTTTACGGATATTTGTGGAGATGGATTTTTTGGCTCGATCTCGTGACTATAAAATTCAGTGTATTTACAGTTTCTGAATGAAGCCCTGCTGAAACGAGTGCCACAAAGTAAAGTTCACATCCAGTGAGAAGCTCCAGCATTAATTACTCCTGAATGTTTGCGAGTACCCAAAATCCTGACATAAAAGCTGTAATTTCTATGCAAAGTAGATAGGATGATTGAGTTATAATTAAAATGGTAATTATACCCTTAATGCTCTGTATTTGACTTTTCAAAAAATGTTATGCTCCAAGAAAAGCTATTTAAAGATCAGAGAAAAATGTTTGAGGAACGGAGGCGTCGGAGACATTCGAGATCTTTTGAAAGCCAGTTATTGATTTTCCTTTGCTTTCATGTGTGGTCTGAAACAGTTTCTTCATTTATTTTGGTCGATGGGAATAATAAGAACCCATTGGCACGTGAAGAGCTCAAACGAGGGCAGTATTCTGCCAGCTGATCCCAGCACCAGCAGCACAGGAGGGGCTGGAGGGCGGCGACAGCATCCACCGCCCGGCATCCCCGCAGCGCCGCCCTCGCCGCCGCAGCCACGCTGCCCCGGGCTCCCCTGGCAGCTCCTGAACGCATCCATCAGATGCCAGGGGTGCCAGCCTGCTGGAGCCGGGCTGCTGCCCACTGATGGGTGATGGCTGGCAGCCAGGGAGTGCCGTGGCGCTGGGCGCTCGCCCGGCCGTGGCGCACGGAGCGGCGGGAAGGGCTGGGACAGACGTGTCCACGTGGTGGGGTGTGCCCACTTGGTGGGGTATGGCACACGGGGGTGTGCCCACTCGGTGGGGTGTGCCCATGCAGCTCAGGGGGTGCTGGATGGCTGGGCAGGGATGTCTCAGAGCTGATGACAACCTTGTTTCAATCAGCACACGTGCACTCGCTTGCCTTGCCGTGGGGATTGCCATTGTATGAGCATCTCTGTTCACTAGGGTGGACACACTGGGGTTAGATATGAGCATCTCTGTTCACTAGGGTGGACACACTGGGGTTGTGAGCATCTCTGTTCACTAGGGTGGACACACTGGGGTTGTGAGCATCTCTGTCACTAAGGTGGCCACACTGGGGTTGTGAGCATCTCTGTTCACTAGGGTGGCCACACTAGAGTTAGATACAAGCATCTCTGTTCACTAGGGTGGCCAAACTGAGGTTAGATACAAGCATCTCTGTTCACTAGGGTGGCCAGACTGAGGTGGTGAGCATCTTGTTCACTGTGGAGTTGGTGCTGTAGTGCCTTCTGCTGCCTAAGCAAGCACTCCTGAGCCAGGCAAAGGAGGGCCTCAGCAAGCTAAAATCAGCCAGGTTCTGCAGTCTCAGATGCATCATTGCAGCATTGCTGACCAAAAACCCCTTTGTCTCCATCCGTCAGCTCACCCAGTGTACCCAGCACTAACCTTGGACTCCAGGACACGGAGGAGGTTTTAGGTCAGAGTGATGATATTTTGTCATTCCTGTAAAACACACAGCAGTGGTTTCCTAGTTCCTGCCTAGCTCTCTCTAGCATGAAAAGAGAAGAGGCTGGGACTGCTGCTGAGCTATTTTCCTCTCTCATTCCAACCACGGATGGTGCTGAGGAGCTCTGGGCAGGCTCTGAAACTGGGGTCAAGCTGAAAAGTCAGCAAAGGAAATGCCTTCACTGGAGAAAAATGGAGAAGGCAAGGCAGGGGACAAGGACTGCTGGCTGTCATCCTCTCTTCCTTTTGTTGAGGAAACTTGTGCACAGTTGTGTTCTGAGCCTGTTCCGATATCCCACCCGCCGCTCCGTGCAGTGGCTCACAGGCTGCCTGTGTCCTGTAATTGAGAGCTGCTGTTTGCAGTCCCCTGCAGTAAGTTCTGAGTGACTGCTTCCTAGTCATTGAGATGCTCAGAAATAGTCCTAGCTAGCAGAAGATGTGCTCGGAGTGTAGGGGCAGCAGTGCCAGTTGGCTCGGGGTGTGTTGGTGGCATCACTGATAGCCCCGAGCTGTTCCCAACCCCGACTGAAATTCAGTGTGCAGCGAAATTTCTAAAAGCTTTGCAGAAAAAGTTGGAACTCCTGAAATGGCAGAATTCTTTTAAAGACACAGAAACTCCAAAACAAAGCCTGCTTCAGCAGAAGCAAATATTCCTATGGATCTCTGCAAGGCTTGGCTGAAAACACCACTACACGCCTGTTAGAAGCCAGCGTTAGTCTTCCAGTGGTTAAACCTCTGTGTGCTACAGAGACCAAAAAATACATTTTATATGGCATAGATTGCAGAAAAATAGTTGTTGCGATGTGTTGGAAATGTCAGCTAAAAAAAGCCTCCTTAACCACCTTAATATATATAAAATGGCAGTCTGCAATTTGGCATGACATGTGCAAATATATATATATATAAACTACGTGACAAAATACATCTCTACCACATCATTTCAGCCAGCAAGGGTGAGACTTCCTTATTCTCTTTGTTTCCCAGGTCACAGGGGCTGTGCTAATTTCATTAGCTGCTGAAACATATTTTTACTGTGTCCCAAGGACAGTATTAAGTGGCCAGGACTGCTGTTATTGGCAGTGAAAATTAGTATCTAGGACATTTCAATAGGAACATTTCACTCCACAGTGTTCAGTGTATTGAATGCAGAGCTGAAGGGGATTTAGGAGAGGGGAGTTCGTTCCATCTTCTGCTGAAGGAAAGGGCTTCATTCTGATCACTTGCTGTTCACTGCACTGCACAGACCTGGTGTGACCTGCTGCTGAGAGACAGAAGATCTGGGTGCTCCCGTGGTCAGGGGAGAGAGTCTGTGCTGGGGAGAGGTGAGCAGACCATCATCATCACCCTGGGCTGGCCACTGGAGTCAGGGGGGCTACAGAAACATTCACCCACTGAGGAATAATGACCCCACTGAAGCACTCAGGACCACCACCCTGCTTTCCACGGGCACTAGGGCTGCTTGTCCTCTGCTCCCTGACCCAGGGGCCAGTTACCCCCTCCCTTGGCACAGCCAGAGCTGTGCCCAGCAGGCACGATGGCTTCTCTGGTTCTCTCTCCTCATCTCTGGGTTCTGAACCACTGTCATTTCTAAGCAGGCACAAGTGTGAGCCAGGCCAGTGGGGCTCAGCCTTGGCAAGGCAGCTCGGGGGTTGTTTTGTGAGGTGTCACAGTGGGAGCATCTCTGGTGCTCTCAAACCCCTGTCAGAGGTTTCCTTTGCACCCCTGGGGAAGCACAGGGGTCAGCCCTGCAGTGAGGAAGGCACAAGAGGCTGGCCATGCCTGAGAGGGTGGTGTGTGCCTCTGTTCACACTCTTCCATACCCATGCTGCTCTGAAAAGAAAAATCCCTAAAACCCACAGAGCTCTGCCAGAGGAGCCTGTGCCGACCTGCTACTCACCTGTGCTAATGAACTACCCAGATTAATTACCTGCCAAAGGCTGGACCACAGCTGTCAGCTGAAAACAGCACTGTGTCAGTGAGAAACAAAAGGAGCCATGCTGGAAGGGCTTTGTGTGCACCAGGCTTCTTTGGTTCTCCCTTTTTCTTTGGGTTTTTTTTCCCACTGTTGCTATCTCTTAGTGTTTGCTGTGCAGTTGCTGCTGAGTGTGGCATCTCAGGGGACCTGCATGGACACAGGGCCAGTGCTGCCTGTAGCACAACTGCTTTACCTCTCCTCCCATGGATATACCTCTCCTCCTGTGGGTTTACCCCTTCTCCTCCCATGGAAAACCTCTTCTCCTCCCATGGAATAACCTCTTCTCCTCCTATGGATTTACCTCTTCTCCTCTCATGTGTTTATCTCTTCCCCCAGGGGTTTACCTCTGTTCCTTGCATGTGTCCTATGCCTGAAGCTAAGCAGAGTGCACAGTGGAGGGGTGGGCAGGACAGTGCTAGACCCGTGGCAAGCTGGCCACAGACTGGCATGGGCTGACACACTCCCAGCATCAGGGCAGGGACCCAGGATGGGGTTAGAGACCCACCCTGAGTCCCTGATCCTGCACCCACTGCCCTCCCTGGCAGCCTGGCAGCCTCACGACTGCCTCTGGGCCGGTGTGACCAGGGAGAGGCCAGCAGTGCAGTCTGAAGCCCGTGCTCAGAGCCTGGCAGGGGCCTGCAGCTGTAGCTGGGATGTTTGCACTGCAGGCAGAGGTGGCCCGGGGTGGGCAGGCAGCACATCCCTGCTCCCCCCCATGCCTGAACTGCCTCCCCCTTCCTTACACCTCTGCTGTTTGCAATCCTTGCTCTGCCCCGGGGGGGATCTTCAGACAGATGCATGTAGAAATGCTCAAATTAATTTGATTTTTGTGGGGAGTCAGGGGGATGTAAGTGAAGGGGTTTTGTTTGTGTTTATTTCTCCCCTCCGAGCTGCCTTTCACTGCACATTTACCAGTTCTGCAAGACAACACCCTGCTGACACTTAGAGAAGCATCAGTGAATAAAGTCTGTTGTACAGGCTGCAAAGCCATCTGGACTTTCTACTGAAAAGGTTGGACATGGTTTTAGGCAAGATTTTATCACGTCTGAAAAAAAAAAACCCCAACTTGTGCACTCAGTACCTCTTCCAAGGTTGATGTCAGACTTATTTATTTATTTTTGTCGATTGCAAAACAAAAAAATTGACAAAGAGTTGGAAGGCAGTAAGGATGGAGATATAAATCTCTAGAGGAAGCTTTGTCAAAGGTAGTGGAGTATAAACAAAAAATAAATTAGTTCCAGTGTTATCAGAAACTGGACAGACTTTGATTTGTGTAACAGTTTGTCAGGGTTTCCAGAGCACCCAGACAGTGGTTCTGTGAGGCTGAACAGATTCACTCCTCACCAGAGATGGGCAAATGGTTAAACACTGAATCCCAGCAGCAGAAGAGGTGAAGAAAGGCAAGAAGGGTGCAGTTGGCAGCCTTGAAACCCTTCACTGCTTTGCTTTCATCATCTTCAGGGGCTCCAGGCTGCACGCCCCACATCCCTGCCCCGAGCTCAGGGGGTTGTGCAGCCCCTGTGGCTGTGCTCAGGAGCCCAGCTGTGCAGTGCCAGGCACCTTGTGTTGTCCTGTCTTTGACACTGACTTACCTGAGCAAAATACCAAAGGGTTTTTTCTCTCAGTTTAATGATCAGCTATATAAGGTTCAATATATTTACCTATCTGACATGAATTGTATAGGGTTTGGTCAGTTTGTAGGTGGGAGGTTTGTGTAAGTACCTAAAAAAAAGTGGAATTTTTAAATTTAATTACTGGGTTTATTCATTTATTCTCGGTCTGTTTCTTCCCAAGAAGTTCTTTTATTGTCCACGATGAATAAGTCGCTCAAAGCAACTTTCCCACCATGAGGAAGTTTTCTTAAAGATTTTGTTTTCTATAGGAATCTGAGCTGCAGGTGAAGGTTCCAGCATTGCAGTACGCATTGTCCAGAGCCGTCCGAGGTGCTGAGACCTGTCCCGGCTGATCACACCTTGGAGGGGCAGGCTGGAGAGGGGGGATAACGTGCACATGGCCCCCCCTCCCAGCCACAGAGCTGCGAGCAGGGCTATTCCAAGCATCAGGGCAGCAAATGGCAGCAAGCTGCTTACGAAGCAGAAGATTCCAGTGTCTGTGCAGCAGCTCCCGGGTGCTTTCTGAGCTTTGCTCTGCAGAGCTCTGGGCAGTTGAGCTGTGCAGTGCCTGGCTGGGCTCAGCAGCTCTGATGGATCACACGGGTTTTGGACGTTGCCTGCACCCTGCCTTATCTAGCAGAGCACACGTGTGGTGGGCAGGGCTGTTAATGAGGGCCGTAAGCACACGGGCATGGCTGTGCCAGGGGATGCTCAGGGGATTTGAGCAGGCACTGATCTCTCCCTGCTGTCAGCATCTACCCAAGAGCTGCTGACTGGGCTTTGGGAAGGGAGTGGACCCTGCACAGGTAGGGTACTGTGTGTGCCCAGGGCTTTGCCACCTCAGGTTCCAAAGGAGACTCTTTTTCATGCCCCTAGAGCAAGGACAAAGGGTATTTCTCAGCTAAAGCATGGGTTTTACTAGAGACATGGCTCGGCACATGAATCTAAAATCTGGTTTTGCATAGAGCCTTTTTGCAGGTCACCATTCCTAGGCACTGGTGGCTTCCCAGAGCTGCTGTCTGGTTAAAGAAACCCCACTGTGGAGCAGAGCAGTGCTGACCCCAGCAGTGACTCTCCAAACTGGCAGGGCCAAGCTCCATCTCAGCCAGGCTGGCATCTGGGCACAGCCTCCTGTAGGGACAACTCTTCTGCTGGTGGAAAAGCTCCTTCCCCCCATCCACTGAAGGGCTGCTGCTTGGTAGCATCTTTTTAGAGCAAGATGGATGCAGACAGCAGTGAATCAACCTCAAATAGAGGGGCTCATCTGTTAGCATCCTAACATTAACACACTAATGTGAATTTAAAGATTCTAATTAAACCTACATGCAAAATGTTTTCCTACTCAAGAGAAGACAGTACTTTTTGGAGGAGCTGGAGCGTTTGGAGTTGACAGCATTTCTTTTTTCAATAGTATGCTTATTTTATGTGTTCTATTTTCCTTCAGTCACTCCAGGGGTTTCTGAAACAAATAAAAAGATACATTATATTAAGTTTGATTGATTCCCCGTAGTGCGGGGGATATATTGAGAAAACAGACCAATTTTTTTTTCTTTGAGCTTGGAGAATAAATTCCCACTTGATCTTTGCAGTTCCTACTGTTGCTGCAAATTTCTCTTGAGATATTTACCATTGATTAATCTCATTTACAGGATCACGTAGTTGTACTGATGTACACATTCAGAAGCTTTTTCATTATGGCCAAAATCACATCATTGCTAAATTTGCCTTCCCTTCCCAAATGCCCTGATAAAAGTTGGGTTTCAAACTCATTTCAGACTGGATATTTGTGCGAGCTAAAAAATCAGCATCTTAAGAAAAAGTTCAGCAAACACTGACGTGACACCTCTGTGCTATTAATGACTGAAAATCTCACTGAGGAGATCTAAAATAAGTTTACTGGGAGACTTTAGTGTTCCCTGCAAACAGTCTGAGATGCAGGGGAGGACTTTGAGCTGGTGTGTGGCCTCACAGGAAACATCACAAGTGCCGCAGCCCTGTCATCACTGCTGGAGCAGATGCTGGGTGTAGGAACAGCTCATCAAGATCTGATGAAGTGGTTTTTAGCAGACCCCACACTCATTAGAACAGAGCTGAAACTAAAACCTGAAGAAGTTGTTAGGAAACCTCCCAGACATAAAGGTGCTGAGATTCACTGAAGATGGATCTTAATTAATCTTCCCACTGCACCTTTGTCTCATCCTGGTTCCCCTGTGCACTCTATCCTGCCAGACCCAGCTCAGGAGGTGGCCACCACCTACTCCTGCATTTCCTGGGAAACCCAAAAAACAAATGGGTGGGAGAGGGGATTTTTCTGGGGTCTCACTTTGTCGTTCTTCCTCGGTGCCCTCCCGGCTGCAGAGCAGATCCAGGACCTGCATGGTTACAGGAATAAGGATTTCACTGTGGTAGCTCAGGCTCATCTCTAGCTACAGCGTGTGGAACTCATCCATGGACAGACAGGGGGCTTGGTGATTTGGAGCAGTTCATCCTCCCCTTCTTACCAGTCTTGATCAGAAAACAATGATATTATTCAGTGTTTGAAGTGCATTGTTGGGATTTTCATTAGAAGCTCCATGTGGGAACACACCCAGTCCCCTCTGAGAAGCATGGATGAGAAGACCTCTCTGCATCAGGATGCACACAAGATACAGGAATGCAGTCAGCTGAAATGAAAATATATAACCAGACAAAATACAGCCACGTCCATCTCAGATAAAACAAAGCCCACATGCACTGGCCCTGGGGGATCAGCCAAAACCAGACGTAATGATCAATACTGCAGGAGTTATGATCAGAGGGAAATAATTACTGCACATCTCAAGGAAAGCAGCAGAATGGATGGCCTGGCAGAGCCTTGTTCTCTGAGTAATACTGTGCTGAAGGAAGGCTGAGTTACGAGGGCTGAGGGCTGCAGGCTCCAGTCTGGCTGCAGAGGCACTGGTGTGGCCCTGCCCGGGGAGCTGATGCCATCTGCCCCTCGAGGGGTGGGTCAAAATCAGCTCCTCTGGCCTCTGCAGAAGTGAACTCGTGCAAAGCAAGTGGTTCACACCAAGGCTGCCACCGTGGAGCAGGGAAAGAGCCCAGCCTGCAACCCAGTGCCTGTGACCCTCTGCCCTCCTCCCTGCCCTGGCACCCCTGCCTTGCTGCTCCTCGAGGTGCCAGTTCAGCCCTTTCCAGTGTGCTGGGGGAGCCCCTGGTGTGAAACTGGTGCCAGAAGAGTGGTGGTGGTGGGCAGCCCACAGCCCTCAGCTCCCTCTCTTCTCAAGGCTGTGTCTCCAGGCTGGTGCAGGACCTGGGAAGAGCCTGACTCATGCTCTGGCTCCAGGGTACCATCACTCAGCAGTGAATCTCCAACCAGCCACTTAGCTACAAGGCTGGGAGAGGCTGTTGTGCAGCAGCTGGCTGCACACCCTGCCCAGGAGCAGCACTCCCAGATTCCCTGTGCTGGCTTTTCCTCCCCTCCCATCCATACAGTGAGATTTCCCCACGGGAAAGCAAACTCCCACTGTCAGGGAGTGGGTGTTTCCCCCTCAGCTAGGTGTCCATCTCCTTTTATCCGTGGGGGGAGTTGTGAACTTAATTCAGCCTGATCCCCATTCATTGTGTTCAGCACTTGGCTCCCAGATGTCAATAATTTCCAGGAAAATCAAGTACTTGGGAGACAGGAGGAAGCAGAGCCATTGGTGATATCTGTATAGCAGAATATTTCTTCCCATCCATATGCAAATCTAACCTTTTTGATATTTCAACCCTATAAACCCTAAGACAGGATTTCAATAGAAAATGTTTACTAAGGGCTTTCTCCTTGATAATCTATTGATTTTAATATCCTTACTACTCCTGTTGAATGTCAGTTTTACCCTGAAGACTCCCATCGCAAACTTGAGCACATTTAATTATTTATACCATTTGAAATATTAGTGGCTGAGAAACGACTTTAAAAGTTTTTGGTTCTTGTAGTGGTGTGATGTAAAGTTTGATTTTCCTTTGTGAATAACACAAGTAATTTGATATGGTAATCAAGGGAAGATGAACACTTCAGACAACACAGCGCAGCTTTGGTAGTAATGACATCGATTTTTCATCCTTCCACACTCTGGGTGTATGTTAAAAAGAGCTCATTAAATACTGCAGGATCTCAGGTTTTTTCCCAGCAAGAAGTTTTTTTCTTCTGCCAGGCAACTGAACAAGTGGCAGTGGCTCCCAGGGATTCATCCTTTAGGAAATGTGTGGCTTGAGTGGGGCCAAATTCCCCCCTCCACGTTTGCCTCACTCCTCTGTAAGATAAGCAGAGTTTTGGTCTCAGAGTTGTCTGTGCCATAAATACTGCTTGTACAGAAAATTCTAGGTGATGCCCATGAGAGCTCAGACTCCACAGCAGCTGAACCAAAGCAGGGCATTGGAAGAAGCTCTGTGTGGAAGGTCAGTTCTTCCCTGGGGACACATCTTCTCTCCCAGTGGGCAGCAAAGCCAGCCTGGCTCAGCTCGTCCACCTGCACCAGACTGCAGCTCTCCAAGGAGATTTGGGACCCAGACAGAAGTCCCCATTAGGCCTGGCAGGCAGGTGTTTCTGAGCACTTCTCTTTATATTCCATGTAAGTAGATTTTTCAGAGTCCTGACTGTCAGTGTCTTTTCTTCTGCCCTGTCCCCTCTCTGCCAGGACTGGGGTGCAGTTACCCCTGCACCTCTGTTGATTGCACTGAGCTTTTCTTTCTTTTTACTGTTCTGTTTCACTCATCTGCTGAAATTTTGGAGTTTTCCCTTTTCCTCCTACCAACAGGATCCTCATTCAGAAGCTGCCAGGATGTGTTTGACTCCCGAAATGTGCATGTTTATTTTCATTGACATGGAGCAGTATGAGCCGTGGTATCACCACACACAGCTTTTCTCTGTGATTAATTGTTTTGATAATGGAGGATAACAAAAGAATGGTTCCTTCCGTGTGTGGTTAAGTGATGGCAGGTCCCACAGTGTAGCCTACATCCCATGAGTGACCCAGGCTCAGAGTAACCACCAGCAGTTGGATTCTTCTGGTTTCTCTCCTGGCAGCAATGGGTATCCTAGGTCTTTGGCATCCTAGGATTACTTCACTCACCAACCCTTGGGGTAAAAATCCCCTACAGGGCCGAGCTGTGCATCCCTCCACTGCATCTTTTGCTCACACTCTGTTCCTTTTCCTCCTTCCCATGGCTTTGGAGTGTTCCTGTGGAAGCCTGGGGTGATGTGCCAGCCTGCAGATAGCTGCTGTTTCGGGGTCTTTCCTGCCTCCTCCTGGTGTTCAGCTGCCACTCCTGTGCTCCTGTTTGACTGGCAGTGGCTCCAAGAAGCTCTCCAGGTTTATTGTAGCTCGGAGGGCTCACACTTGATGGGTTTGCTGTTCTCTCATGGCCCAGGGATCAGCGAGTGCCAAAGGCCTTATCTGAAGGCATGGCATCCTTCTGCCCTCCCCAGCCTGCTCCCTGGCTCTGGAGCCTGCTGCCAAGTGGAGGAAAGCAAGCTCCGACTGTGGAGATTGCTGCATCCAAAGTTAAAAGCTATTTGTTCTATTTAGCATCTTAAAAATTATTCTTTCAGGAATTGTATGTGCCTCTGAGCTAATTAACTCTTAATGAGCTCCAACTGCCCTGGGATGCAGATTTGGAGGGTATGCTGGCAATGTAGGCGTGGATTGGGCTGAAATGCTGCAGGAGATGAAATGTATGATTTAATTCTTTTTTTTTTTTAATGATGGTGTAGATAGTTTTATTGCTGTAGTCTTTTTTTTTTTTTTTTTCTTGCTTTCTTTCTAGTCTAAATAAAGCTGATCAGATTTTCAGTCCACCATATGGGACCCAGTTCTCTCAGTCCTGCAAATACACTCTAGTTAGGGATGAAGTCACTCTTCAGCAGGGAAAACAAGTTGAGAAGCAAACTTTTCAGCTGATGAGAGACAGGCAGTGTTCCAGCACCAGCACTTAGCCAGAGCATCAGGAAACCAGAGCACCTGGCTGTGCCTGGCTCCGAGCTGTTCCCCTGGACCAGGCCCTCACCCATCCATCTGGAAAGCAGCCATGATTGCATTTGTACACGAGGGTGCCTGACAAATGAGAATGACCCCAGCTCATCCCTCGGAAGGAGCACGTTGCTCGCACGGCGGGTGTGCACAATGAGATTAGAGGAGGTACAGATGCAGTCAAAGAGAAATTCCATTTAGGAGCTGTCAACCTGCTCTTGATAATTTTTCTTCGTTTTCGCCTAATTGCAGTGCAGAATTTTGCATGCATCTCCCAGAAAGGGTTTCCAGGCCCCTTCCCTGCTTTTGCACCAAGCTGGTGTGTTTTACACCGTGTTTATCAAACTGGCTTCTTGGGAAAATGCTCTGTTCCCAGGGAAATGCCTCGGGAAGCTCCCCTTAGCAAACAAAGACAGGTGATTGTCAGAGAAAGGCTGTCCTCTGAGAAAACTGCAGCACGAGGATTGTCCATGGAAAAGAAACACTCCAGGTTTTATGAAAAGGGGGTTGCCTAATTGTTACGTTTTATATAATTAGATGTATTTTTTTTTTTTGCATTTGCTATAATGATGTTTAAAAATTAAGCTGACTTTCTGCAACAAACTGCAGAAACATATGGTGTGCAGCCTGCAGAAGCTCTGTGGTAGCAGCATTACTGATAATATTTGTGAATTAGAATCTGCTTTCCTCTGACAAATAGCTGCATGTTCTCCCAGTTTAGAATGCTCTGTTTTCACCAACATGTTTTCATGTTTTCAGTTTGGGGAGGATGGGGCTGTGTGTGATCTTAAATACCTTTCCTTACTGCGTGGCTGTGGGTCTTTCAGGGTGAGGAGACCCGAGTATCAGCCTCAGCCTCTCCTCTCCTCCTAGACAGAGCTGGTGGATTCCAGGGCCCTGATTGACCAGGGTGCTGCTCTGACAGCATTCCACAGCCCAGATCTGAGCTGGTTGGTGTACCTCAGTAGCTGTGAGCCACTAAAACCTCATCTCGAATGTAGAAATAGATGGTCCTTGCCTTGAAGTGAGGCCTGAGCTGAGCTCTCCGGCTTCAGAGGGTGAATGGAAGTGGTTGGTGGGACACACACACACCCTCTCAACTCAGCACAAGAAATGCTTTGAGGACCCACAAGCTTCCTGCTAAGGAGGCTGAAAAGAAGTCAAGCCTTGAGATCTTCTCCTTTACCACTATGCCAGGCAGTGTGGATGTCTAATTCCACTAATGTGGCCGTGTCTGAGGGTGATGTGGGTGGTCAGCAGAGAGGTGCTCCTCCATCTTTGCTTGGTGTCACTTGGGCTGGCCACATCTGACTGCAGGAGGGAGCTCTCAGCAGCTGACAGCAGGTGACCAACCTGCAAAAACGCCCAGGGTCCTCCATCAGAGAAGTGAAAACCTCTTTCTGCCTGTGTCTTTCAGGATTTTGCTGACTCCATATACCAAATGGTTGCACAGAAGTTCCAGGAGCTGACAGAGAATTTCACTTCCACGCACGCACGCCACAAAGCTCTTGCAGGCATTGTGATGACCAAAGGTAAGATGCCCATCCTCTCATTTATTTTCCTCTGGCATTTTTCATGAGTAAGTAATACATTATTTACCCCGTCCACAGCACTGGAGGATGCCTTTACTCCCACACAGAAAAATAAATAGTCATGCAGAGAAAAGAAATATTAAATATTTACACCTCGAGTTCACAGAAAAAGTATTGGCAACAGAGGTAAAGATTTATTCATAAATATGTCCCTACATTGCTTTGTGCACAGGACAAACTGCAGACCTCTCTGATTTGACTTTTCCTAATAGATGGAGTTTTTTTAGTTATTAATAAAAAGTTGTATTATTTATTAATTGCTTTTTCAGAACTGGAAAAAAAAACAAACCACAAACCAATTCTTGTTGTCTGAGGGTACCAGAAACCTTGTTTGTGCTGACAACAAAAGCACCTCTCAGCCTATTTCCATTCCAATCAAATGCAAACCCAGGGCTTGTGTGCTGCTACTTCTGCCCTGCTCTAAGCAGGGGAAAGAATTACCAGCAGGGCCAACACTTGCTGTGCAGAGTTAAGAAGGGACACTCAGTATGCAGGGATCTCTATCCCTTGGCTGAACCTGTTGCACAGCTGGCCTGTGAGAGCACAGTGCTGGGGGTGTCAGCAGTGGAAATGCTGCTACAAACTTCATTCTCATTCAGACACGTGGAGGAGTGGGTTGAGTTCAGAAAGCAGAGGATGAGCCCAGAGGGGAAAATCATGTATAATTCATCCAGGCTGCTCTTACTCCTTCCTCTCCACAGTTATGTTTGCTAGATTCAACAGGGACACTTGTGAATATTTCAAGGCAGCAGGATGAGATGGGATTATCTGCTGTGTCTTTTCCAACCAGAGACCTTAAATACAGCTAAGAGTTCTGTGCAGAGTAACTTCTTCCCCTCCTTTCTGATGTAAAAAGAGTGAGCAATTCTCTCCTGGAAGTAAAGAAGTTGACCTGAAAGTCTTTTGGACTTCTGGTGGAAAATTAAATGCTCCACAGGCAAATTTGTTATCGTTTTGCCTGGTTTGCTTTGGCTGGTGATTCTTCAGGATCTGGAATATTGGATGAGGCCTCTGTTTTTTAGGTGCTGCACAGGCACGATGCTGTGCAGACACAAAAGGTGGTTTGTAAGTGCTCTAGACCATGGGAGACAGCAAAAGGGAGTGTGAGACTGACTGTGGAGTGTGAAAGATGCACCCTAGACCCAGCAGACACCTGCCTGGCACAGGCAGGCCTCTTGGCTGTGGCACCCCTCAGATGCAAACAAGAAGCCATCATTCATTTAGAGGAGTCTGTTTCCAAGCAGGATTGGAGGGAAGAATGTTTACATGTGCCCTTTCTAAGATGCTGAGCTGCAGGAGCCAAGAACTGTTGCTTCAAGCACTTTGTGGTTGTATCTGGCTGTAGCTGTTGGACACTGGCTGCACCCAGCTCAGTGTCCCTGTTCAGTTCTCTGTCTGGTTTTCCTGTAAGGATTTCACCCCACTCTACCTTGGCAGGGCAGAACTCCCTCAGTCTTTATCCCAGCCCTGCTGTGCAGAGTGTGATGGAGCCAACCCAGCCCCACTGCTGCATGACCAGGGGAGCAGTGTAGAGCCCCACACCACGTGGGAAGAGAAGTCACCTAAAGGAGACAAAACTTCCCAAACAGAGGCTGCTGAGCATGTGCAGGGCTGGAGAGGGAAGTGGCACAGCCAGGTCCCTGCCACACTGCCCATGTGTCTCCTGTGGGAAGGGGCTGAAAGCTCCTCCCTGATGGTTTGGGTTTGAGTCCCAAGCCCTTTTTTTAGGGATTTCACACACTTTTTTTTCACATTTCATCTTAGTCAGCATTAAGACAAAGTACAATTTCACTCATACTCACAAATCATTTCCCCCGACGCTTCTTTGTTAGTTCTGAATTCCCTCCATGAATCAATCAGTCTGCCAGCCACCCAGTTTGTCAATATCTAGAAGAGATGCCTAGAAAAGAAACTCACAAAGTGATTCCCAGAAGATGCAAAGCTAGAAACAGCCTCATCTGGGTACATTCTGCAGGAAGATTGGAGCTCTTTCCAGCAGAAGTGTCTGCCAGCCATGGCAAGAGGAATCCTTTGCCATTGTGTCATTTTCTGCACTAAGCTTCAATCTGTGGTGTGTTCCCCAGAGGTAGCAGGCACCTTGACATACTCTGTTCAGAGATGGCACGGGCAGGTTTTCCACATCAGACACTCAAAGAGTACCTGTTTCCTCTGATTTTAACATAGCATTTGGCAGAAAAACCTTTAGCTCTCTGCAAACACTTTACTAATGACATCAAAAACCCAGAAATGTGATGTCCTGTTGCACGTGGCACCAGGCACGCCCTGAACAGACAAAAATTAATTTGTTTTTACCTTCATTTCAGTTTAATGTCATCCCAGCTAGAAGCAGATTTATCAGGGCAAGTGTCCAGAGAAAGCTGGTAAAAAGCACAACGTGATTCTGTGATAACTGCTGTTAAGATAACACAGAATCTCTCCAGACAACAGAAGTGTGCTGGATTGGTTTTCTTTTCCTGAACTCTGACATTTCTTTCTGCCATTTCAGTTTCCCAGGGAAACCAAAGAGAGTTACTTTTGGTCACTGTAATTGACTTATGCTGTAACACCCAGGGCAAATTCCAAAGTATGAGAAAGAAAAAAATGTAGAAAATGATGTTATTGACTGACTGAATTTTCTGCTGTAATAAATTGCTACTCAGAAAAACAGGCAGCCCAGTGCATTTAGATATTCTTCACCCTGAATTGTTACTAAAAGTTAAAATCTTGATGCATTTCTGTGGAAGTCAGTTTTCAAAACATGCAATTAGTAGACATCAAGATAACCTTGAAAAAATCTGCCTATGTTGGAGCAGATTGTCACACGAGATACCAGCTGATGGGATGTTATCTGTTGTCATAAAATAATTGACTATAATAATAATAATTTTACAACTAACATAATGGGTCTTGAACTAAACATTTCAAAAGATGGAGCAGTTGAGGTAAATTAACAGTTCTGCAGTTATCATGTATTTGAAATCTGCCAGTCCCCTAAGACGTTCAGAAAAGATTGTTCCATCAGAAATGGTTTGATTGTCTCCAGGAGAAAATGTTTCACAAGGTCTACACCACGTCCAGCTCCCCCTGTGCACCAGCCACGGTGCCCCAGAACCTCTGCAAGCAGAGAATAGTTGTGTAATAACTGAGAAGCTGGGGTCTGTGGCATTGTCCTCCAACACCTCTGAACTGTCACTGCCTCAGTCCAGGAGTCTTCTTGCCTTCCATCTGCTTTTCACAGCAGAGGGCAGTGAGGGCAGGCTGGGTGAGTGGGTTTGGCCAGGACCAACCAGCAGTCTGCCTGGCATCTTTGGGCAGCTCCAGCAGAAGACATCTTGCCTGCTATGCCCACTGGTTTCCACTTAGAGCAGCTGGCTCTTCAGACACTGATCCCTTTATCCCAGAACATTCACTCTTTCTGGACTTCACTTGTGGTTCTTGCTGTTCAACGAATATTTCTGATTGAAACAGTAGTGACACCTCTCAGAGGCTGGAAGCAGGCAAGGCCCTGGCTCTGTGTCACATGTAATTGCATTGGCAGCAAGGATGGGCATCATAATTAACACAAAACAAGGAAATGAAAAATGGGCACTTCTGTTTCCATCCCCAAGGGTGTGAAGCAAGGAGCTGGAAAGCTGAGGCTTTCATTCTGCTCTGTGATGAGCCAAACTGGAAACTGTCCCAGCCCAAAACAAAGAGTGCATCTCATCTGAAAAACAGAAGTTTCTTGGGTGAGTGAAGGCTTAGTGACATCAGCCACTGCTTGTTCTCCACTGACCTGGTGAAACACATGCACAGACACAACTGCATCTTTAAATGCAAGAGCACTTAAGAATAAAAAACCACTCTTCCTGTGCTTCTGTTCCAAAATCCACATGGAGGGCTTCATCCTTCTCAGCATCTAAGGATCTCACCAGTGTGTAAGACTGTCAGGTGACTTAATGTGGAACAGCAGCTCTTGCAGACACAGGTATCTGCACTCAGGACCTGGCAGGAGCAGTGCAGTCCAGCCCTGCTTCAGAATCCTCTATAAGAGAGCAGTGTTCAGCCTCAGGGGAAAGGAGACCCTCGATAACATTGATTCTGCCACTGTCCATTTAAGTTAAAAACAAAACCAAACAAAACCTTATGGACTTAGTATAGATTCATAGAATCTGTGAGAGAGAGATAGATAGATAGATAGATAGATAGATAGATAGATAGATAGATAGATAGATAGATAGATAGATAGATTCCCAAAGCCCACCCTGAGGACAGGGAGGGAGGCAAAGTGCTCTGGTGCTTGCCAGCACAGCACTCCTTCCACACTCCTCAGAAGCAAAGCTGACAGGATTTCATCCTTCCCCTCTGCTCAGGGGAGGAGGGAAATGGACCATAGAAATGAGAACTGGGAAGGACCACTGAGTCATCCAGCCCATTTCCCTGCAAGCACCAGATTGCTCCCCATGGTGCACTCCCCAGTGCTTTTTCCAGCCTCGATTGAAATGACTCCATTAGCAGAGGGGCTCTGGGCTCTACCTGGGGAGACCATTCGAGTCTGTTGGATCTCACTGTTAATAATCCTCACCAGCTCTCCACAGGACTTCTGTCTCCTGTGATGCCACCCAGGGTTCTCACTTGTGCCACTCTAAATTTAGTGCCCACCCCTCTCCTTGGGGTTTGCAACCTTCAGATGCTTGGAAGCACTGACAGTGTTCAGGGGGTTCATCAAAGGTTTATGTGTCTGGTTTCTGCTGAGTCCTCTCCTCTGCAGCCCCCCGGGCAGTTTTGCCCCTGTCTGCTGACTCACCTGCACTTTGGAGCCTCCTCTCCATTCTTTCTGGGCTGGGAAATCCTTGTGCAGAGGCTTAGTGGAATGCCTTGGAAGTGGGATTAGTGCAAGAGCCCCTTTTCCAGGCCCCAGGCAGTGTGACTATGCACTGCAGAACAGGCTGGTGCCAGGCAGGGTCCTCCAGAGGAGCTGGAGTGGCAGTTTGTGCCACCGTGGCACTGTGCCTGGCTGTGGAAGGAGAGCCATGGCCATCTCAGACAGTCCCCTGGCTGTCACTTCCATCAGAGAGCTGGGCAGACAGGACTTCACCTCTGTCCCTGACCATTCAGTGATGATGAGCACTGCAGAGAGCAGCCTTCCCTGGGCAGAGCACTCAGAGGCTGGATTACCCAACACATTCATAAAGGAAGAAAACACAGGGCTCTCAGAGGCTCCCTCTACACCCTCTCTTTCCACAGAAATGCGATATATTCTCTTCCATCAACCCCACAGTTTGATGTCAGGAAAAGGAATCAAAGTCCACACTCTGTCAACACTCCCAAATATCTTTGACCTCACTGATTGCAACTTCTGCATTCCCAGTACTTGCTAGATGTGCCTCTGCCTTCTCTTCAGGCTTCTGATATTACATTCCCTAAGCCCTTACTATCAGTCTTCCTTCCCAGTTCTTCTCCCAGCCGCTTCTTCACCTCAGCCACCTCGGGGCTGCCCGTTGCCGGGTGTGGGGCACAGCCAGGGTGCTCACTGAGGCCACGGGCTCCTGTTTGTCACTGAGGTGATCACAGCCCCAGCAGTGGTACAGCAGAAGATGGAGTAGAGCTCTCTGTGTAGTGATGTGCTGAAGGGCAGGTACCCCTTGCACACTGCCCTGATCCTCAGCTCCCTCCCTGCAGGTGCAGTCTTCATTCCACTGCTCCAGAACCCTCACACCAGCAGACAGGGGCCATGGGCTCAGCTCTGGGAGAAACGTGTCCCTTTTGGCCCTTTCAAACGTGTCCAGTTTCCCTCAGTTGTTGTGGGGAAAAAAATGAAAAAAACCCCACAAAAACTCCAAAAGTTTAAACACTAGGAAATAAATGTGAAAAGACATTCCATTTGCTCTGCTTCCATCTTACAGTTTGGGGAGTTTGGATTTGCACGTGGTAGTTGAGGAGCTGTAATCAAAGAAATCCTACTATGATTCTATGTTACACTGTGAGCATCTGCCTGCAGTGTAGAAAGCTCTGGTTGTGCTGCAGGTCTGCTGGCTGCCCACTGTTCCTCAAGAGGAGGTGGCAATGCTGAGGTGTAATGCAGACTACCCAAAAGCAAACACCTAAAACACCTCCCAGGAAAGCCCCTCTCCTTTCACTGCAGTCCACAGCAATTAGCTCAGCTACAGACATCCAGCTATCCAGAGGGCCTGAAATGAATCCCACCACTGGTGTCAGCAAACTGAAAGTGGCTTTTAATAAAACCCTTTCCAGTGGCTCAGCCGTGACATCAAAGTCACAGGAAAAATGAGCATGAGGAGGGTGGAGGTGCCCCCTGCCTGGCTGTGAGAGAGACTCTGCCTAGCAGACCCCAGGGCAGGTGTCAGGCTTTCAGCAGAGCCCCAGAAAGGCTCAGTGCCTCATCAGAACATCAGTCTGTGATCAGTCAATGTGTCATTTATGAGTATGTGCTTTTTATTCTACAATGCAGCTAATTAATAGGCAGAATGTTTGCAGATGAAATGTGGTGAGTCCCCTCCTGCTCTCCTGGCTGTCCCCATGAGCACAGCTCTAGCCAGAACCCACCCGGGATGCTGACACAGCTCCCACTTGCCTTTCCCCTGCTCCATTTCCTTCTCAAATTGAAAACTATTAGGAGTCTTTAGGCAAATAATAGGAACCTAACGCAGGTGCCTGTTATAAATTGCTCACTAGTTACTTTTAACCTAATGTCTCCTCCAGCATGCTTCAGAGGAGGGAAAGAAATGCCTCATGAGCTCTGATAAGCAGTGGATCAGGAGTTAAGGTCATAGTAATGTAGCTCATTTCTTCTTGTTTGACCTGGACACAGTCAGATCCCTGGGTCTGTCATCCCACATGGGGTCCCCTGGGTGAGGAGCAGCCCTCCTCTGGGCACACCCTGGGGCACAGGTGGGGGACACTGGGAGAGCAAACAACAGAGGATTCACATCATTGCTGCTTCAGGAGGTGCTGGGTGCCTTTATGCTTAATTAGTGAATAAATCCAGACCTCCCAGAAAATCCTCAGTGTGTTTGGCATCTCACACTCACACAGAGAAGAGAGAAAGGGTTGAGCTTGTTTAAGGATAAAATGTTTTAAATCATGAAAGGCAGCACACATTGTGCATTGGTAAATAAATAAAAATGAACCAAAAAAGACCTGATTCTTATCATGGCCTTTCAGCCAAGGGAATTACTGTATACAGGAAAGGAGAGAGTACTCTGCTGTCTGAGATGAGGAGTGGAGCTCAACAGCTCTGCTGCAGGCAGTGCCCCATGAACTGTTTGGTGTTAGCCCATGTGAGAGACACAGCTCACTAGATGGACACACCTCTGAGCTAATACACCTGCTATTTCTCTCATGAAAGCAGTGACCCTAAAGCAAAGTGCCATCATTTCTTTGTGGCAAAGGAGCCATTTGTCCACCCCCACCTTTTCTCTGGAAATAAAACTGGAACAATGCTTTGCATTGGCATTCCTCCATCTCTGCACCTCCTTCTCCCGTGTGCTTCTCTGCTCCCACCTTCACTTCTCAGGCTTTCTAAACTACTGGAGTTTTGGGGTTTTGTCAGGTTTTGTTAATACATACTCCACAACTCTTTTTAGGGCCATGTTTATAGTGACAAGTGATTAAAGTTCTGACAGGGGCACACAGGGAGGTGTCCTTTGTGAGGAGTGCCTGTGATGGTTTCTGCATGAGGCTGTCAAAGCCTGGGGGTCAGGTGTGGGTCACTGAATTTTCCACAGTGCTTACACCTCTCCTGCACAGTGCTGCTGTCCCTTCTGGACTGCTGGTGCAGTCAGCACAGTGCTGCAGGCCCAAGGTAAGGTTAAGCTGCTTAAACACAGGCATCTTTTCCATGGGAGGGGTGTGAGCAGGGTGTAGCACTCCTGGACATCCCTGCTTCCCTGCAGCAGCTGCCAGTTGTCAGGCAGGACACCAGGGGCATCCCAGGTGCCAGTGGCTGAGCCCAACCGTGCCAGCCCCAGCAGTCCCTCTTGGCTGTGCTCTGCCTGTCTTTGCTACACACAGTGGCCATGCACAGCTGCCAAATGCAGCCCAGCACTCTCACATCCATCATCCAGACAAGGCCTTTGTCCCAAGAGCCAATCCTTTGTTCTTTGGTATTCAGAGATACTTGCATGCCCTCCTATGATGTAGTTACTGGTGGAACAAGTAAACTTCATGGCAAGCTTTTATGCATCCTGAGAGGTGCTGTTGAAGTCTGTAAGCATTTTGCCACTGCTTCCAAAGAAACCAAGATTGAATCCTAGCAAGTGTCTCGTGGCCCCAGAAAGGGCTCAATTGCCATGACCAGAGAGGCAGTGGAGGAGCAAAGCTGGTCTCAGTGCCAGATGCTCCATCCTTGAGACCCGGTGGAAAAGCTGCTTTGGGAGAGACAAAAGGAAACTGGACTCAAAGTCAGAGCTGCTTTTTCTCTCAGACTTTTAAAGAGCAGCTCCAGAAGTATTCCTTGCATTTTATTTAGTACTTCTAGTGCAACAGCAATGAAGCCTAACATTAGAGGGAGTGTGTGTTCCCATCAGAAAATGTCCTCAGCAGCTCATAAAACCCTGGCCATTTATCAGCACCACAGGAGATCTTTATTACCTCCCTACAGCGGCTGCTCTCCTATGATGTAGTTATTGATTTAACAAGTAAACTTCGTGGCAAGCTTTTATCTTGGAATTAGCAGCAGGACTGAAATAGAGCCCTTATTATTCCCACGACACAGAGATGTGAGATTCCTGCATATTCCAAGGGCCATATCATCCCCTTAACAAGCATCCCCTTAGGGCTGTCTGGGCCTGCCACATCAAAGCGTGGGCTGGGGGACTTAACAAGCACGGTGTGAGGTGCACTCTGGCCATTTCACAACCCTTCTGTTTTTCCTCCTGCAGGTTTGGACATCAGGCAAGCTCAGGTTATTGTGCTGTCATCAGGCACCAAGTGTATAAATGGTGAATACATTAACGACCAAGGGCTTGCAGTCAACGACTGCCATGCAGAAATTGTGGCAAGAAGGGCATTTGTTCACTTCCTCTACTCACAGCTGGAGCTGCACCTAAGGTAACTGAACTCTGCTGGTGCTTGGGGAATGTTCTGTGGCCTTTGATGGAACAGATCCATCCTCCAGACATTCAACTCTTTGGGTGTTTTATGTTGTTTCAGAGTCTTTAGCTGATGAAGGACCAATGCACTGCACAGAAAAAAAATGAGAATTAGATTAGTCCAGAGTGTTGGGCCATGAGCTCCTTTCCTTCAGCTGATTTTCTTTTGGTAGCTATTAGATATGACTCATAAAGTTGGGGTTTATGAAGCTTGATGATTTTGTACAAATCTTTACAGGCAGGCTTATTAGCACCATTCGCTGGCCAGAGCCTGGAAGGGCTCATTTTGCTCACTGCAGCCATTTTCCTGCCTCCTTGCTGCTGCTGAAACATCTCAGGGACATGAGTTATTGATCATTAATGCCTTCATTGACTCACTAGAGAGCCAATGAGTGTTAACAGTACAGTAAACTTTGTGCCAAAGTGCAAGATCCCATCACTCACTCCTTCTTTATGATGTTTTAAAATGTTATAGCATGTAGAATCATTACAGAGGAATTACTGCTCCTGTCTTCAGCCAAGCCCACCTTGTTAACCATTTAAATGGTTAATGGGTCATACTCTGCCTGGAGAGAAGGGGAGCACAACAGAGGTGGATCCTGGGGCCTCACTAGTGGTGGCTGGAAGAAAGCTGGGTGGTGCTGGGTTAGAAGCATTGCAGAGGACACCAAATGCTGGGGAGGATAACTTGACAGACACTCAACAAGAGCAAAGGGGAGTGCTGCAGCGAGGAGCAAAGAGCAGCCTGCAGCACCAGAGGCTGGTGCCTTGCTGTCTGGGGAGTCACACCACCACTGTGACAGTGTGGTGGGCAGACAGCAAGCTGAATGGGGTAGACACCTGAGGTCTTTCCAGCCTGAATTATCCTATGAAAACTGAGCAGAAGTGAAGATGAGGTGCCATTTGCTATCCTGAAAGAACCAAGCAAAGGAAGCAAGGAAAGAAAACCAGCCAACAACCAAACCTGTGTCGACAGGTCACTGCTGCCCTCCCTTCTTGCCTGGATTCCTGTTTCCACGTGACTTTGTCTGGAGGTCATTAAGCTCAGGGCAAAAACTCCCTTTGCCTTCAGAAGCTTCAGCATCAGGTCGCAGGCAGGAGGATTAACCTGAGCAGGACTGTGTGTTCTTGAGAGCACCTGTGATCCTGTTGCACCGAAGCAGCAGCAATGGGAGTAAAGGTTATTGTCACTGCAGACCAGAGCTGGAGATGAGAGAGTGTATTTGAGTAGATGAGCTTGGCTAACAAAGGGGGACGAGAGCCTTGAAGGGTTTAATCAAAACCAATATTCTCTCTATTTCAATCTGAATTGCTTTCAACTTTACATTAAATTATGTTTTCAGCAGTGTAGCAGCCCTAGCACTTGCTTTGTGCTCCAGCCTCTTGGGAAACAAGTGCTACCACTGTATCTTAAACTATTGTATTGATCCACCTCCCTAACATGCTCAGTCATATTATTATTTTATTTGGATCAATGTTAACAGTCTTTCCTTGAGAGAATCCTCAGTGCAGCACAAGCTCCATTCACTACTTCAGATCACTCTGTTCAACTGAGAACAAGCATCACTGCTGCCCTGGCCAGACACTCCAGCAGAACAGCCAAGGCAGAAGGGAGATACTGGCAAAGCAGATTTTGCTTCCATGCAAAAGCAGAGCTGAATATTACAATATATTCTTAAATTGTAGTATTTATTCCTGCATTCAGTAGGAATAAAATGGGGAGCTTTGCCACAGGGTGAGAAAGCAGGAGTGTCCAACTTGAAATGAAAATTTCCTGCACATCAGAGTCACATTTGCCCCTTTTTCTCCCACTGCCAGATATGAGGTGTGACATTCACAACTTCTCTCAGGAAAGTGAGTTCCAGAATGGGAGCTTTATCCTCTCTAAGAAGCAAGTGACAAATACTTCAAAAGGAAACTTTCTTCCGACGATTCATTGTCTAGAGCTTGAGTTAAAGAAAAGCTAAAAACACAACTAAAGCCTGACAGCTCCTAACCAGTCTGATTCTACCCTTAGCCCTCCCAGATTTCATTTTTATGACAGCCATAATCCTCCAGTTCTCAAGACTTTCACGGAAAAGATAAAACTAAGACGTACATTTTCTGATGCACAAAAGGAGGACAAGAAAGACCTTTTGAGAAGCTTTTTCTAAAAATCACCACCAAAAAGTACACAAACAACACAGTCTGATTCCCTTGCAGTGGTGGCAGTTCCAGCAGGATTATTGATACCAACTGGCCAGTAAGGAAGAAAAGAAATTCAGTCTCTTCTTTCTTAAAGAAAAACAAAACTATTTGTAAAATAGCACCATGGCAGTTCTGCTGCCTCTGCAGGGCCAGAGGGATGGATTTACCAGCAGCTAAGATCTTCCAGCCAGTTAGATGAAAACCACTGATCATTTTATCCACAAAAGCAAGGAATAGTCCTCATCCAGTCCAGTTTTCTCCTTGGAAAAGCAGCTGCTTGTTGTCCATCTGCTGTTTCTCATTTTAGCCTCTGACTGGGCACAGCTCCTGCCCCTTTCAGCCCGTGGTGTTTCCCCAGGATGCCCCGCTGTGGCATGGAGAACTGGAAACTTCCCCCACATGGGTTTGCATGCTAAAAACAGTTCCCCTGCTCCCTCCCAGACACCAAGGCCTTGCTTCAGCAAAGTCTTGGCATGTGTTAGACCACGGGTATGGACTTAAGTACCTTCTTGAAGTCAGCTCAAATCATGTCAAGTCTTAAACGTTTCTCATCAGTCAGCCTCAGATCCCAGCTCTCCCACAGAATTACCAGCAGACAAAGGTTTAGGGACAAATTCTGTTCCTTTAGCCACTGTCAGCCCCTGGAAATGACTCTTTAACACCCCCCTCTGAACTAATGGCATTTGTGGGCTCACTGTGAACTCCTCCCTCCATGGGTTTGGGCAGGTGTGTAGGGCTGTGCAGAGTGGCCCTGCAAAGGGCTGCTGCCAACTGGCTGTCTCCCCCACAGAGCAAAGTGACCATCTGAGGCAGAAGTGCAGTGGTGCTGAGGGAGGGGTGACTTGGCAGAAGTGCTCCTCGTGCACCATTTTTGCAGGGTCCCTGGGACTCCCTGGGCTTTGAAATCCCCCAGGCATCTCACACCCAAGAAGCTCTGCTAAGCCACAGTGGACAGGATTGCATCCCAAGCTCTTGCATAACAACACTCTGAGTTTCATTATTCAGTCTGTTCAGCTGCTGCGCAGGGATGAAGCTCAGCCCCAGAAAACCATCCCAAAGGCAGGCCAGGGCCATATGTGCTACAGAGCATCTCAGCCTCCTGGGGGTACAGTCAAGCTGCCTTGCCCTCCAGCCCTGCCATCTACTTCTAAGAGCAGCTGTCTGTCACCCAGCCCTTGGGCCACACTGCCCACAGACCCTCCCTGGCACTGGGGGAGAGGGAGGAGAGTTAATCAGTGAAAACCAACAAGCAGCACAGCCAGGATGGGTGCTGATGAGTGAGCTCCCAAAACTGACTGCTCCAGCCCTACAGAGCAACTGTTTCCAGGCACTGGAGCTGCCCCCAGCCCTCTGAGGTTTGAGGTGGCAATGGCAGACATCAGGGCTGCACAGCTTTGCATTGTCCCAGCTGGCTTTGCAGTGAGTTATCTCATCTCTCCGTGCTCTGAAGCCCGAGCAGCAGCAGTTGCAGGTGTTTGCTGCTGTCAGAGGCTGGTGGCAGGGTGATACAGTCAGTGCAGTGGGACACTGTGCCACAGCCACGGGTGGCAGCCCCAGCTTGGCTCTGACAGGAGAGCTAATGTGCCTGGAAATTCCTCCCGACGGCGAGCACATCCCAGCATCAGAACATGACAGAACACCCAAACCATGCAAGGGTGACAGACAAACAGCTTCAGGAGCTCAGGGGCTGCACCGGAGAGAACGGGCAGAGGCAGCTGGGAGTAAAGCCAAGGGCTTGCTCTGAGGATGAGTGGAAAGCACCCCTGATAAACTAACAGGAGGCAGAACCAGCAGCAATCCCTGGTTAACAGGCTGTCCTGGAGTGCATTGCACAGGTAGGATTCTGCCTTATGAAGAGCCTCCCAGGAAAATCATTACCTGCAGGTGCCACTCTGCTCAGACACACTCCTGCAAGAAGACCCTTGAGTTTTTGAGGGAAGCACCAGCCCCTCAGAGGGAAATACTCTAATCATCATTTCACTCACCTCCAGCATGAGAATCAGCTGCAGGTAGGGGAGGCAGCTGCCTGTCAGAGCCACCCCCGTGCCCTCCCTGCACAGCAGCCCAGCCACAGCACTGCTGCTGCTGCAAACTGCAGCACTGGGAGGGCTCGGCCTCCCGGGCAGCTGCTGCTAATGGAATATGTGCACTGTGTCCCCATCTAGCTGCTGAACCACTGCAGAGATAAAAGCTTCATCTTCATCAGGATCTTTTCCAACTCAGCTGAGAAAAGCCTGAGAAAGTCTTGTCTGCGCTTCTCAGAACAGCGTCTGGTTTCCAGAGGACGCTGTGGGTGGCTTTGATGGAGCGCTCGTAGGTGGTTGAATGGGGAAGAAAATCCACACCTGGGGAGCAGGGTGGGCTGAAAGGGGTCGTGGAATCTGCTTCATTAAAAACCTTTTCAGTGGAGCATATAAGCACATCCCAGTCGCAGTGTGCTGATGGGATTTGAACGCACCCAGGCGTCCTGATGAGCAGAGCTGATGTGTTCACTTGAGAGCCAAGAGAACTCTTCCTTCCTTCATGCACCAGAACCTCTCCAGAAGCGATGTGTTTATGCATCCCTGTGTGGGAGGAGGGAAAGCCACCTCTCAAGAACCCACACGTTCAGTCGTTAGCATGTGTTCTGGGTAGGCAAGGAGAAAGTGCTGTGACCCCTTTGCACATTTCCAGAGCTTGTTGCTTTTCCCCTGTGATGGGGACAACAAGCCCGGGTGCTGATCCAGAGGGAGGGAAGGGTCAGGAGCAGACTGTTTGTGATGTGTGGTGTCACAGCTGACCTGGGCCCTGCTCTGTGCCCGCAGCAGGCGGCAGGAGGACTGGGAGCGCTCCATCTTCGTGCGCTTGAAAGAGGGAGGCTACAGGCTGCGGGAGGACGTGCAGTTCCACCTCTGCATCAGCACCAGCCCCTGCGGAGACGCGCGCCTCAACTCCCCCTACGAGATCACGGCCGACTGTAAGCACAGCTCCCCCCTTCCCGCCCCGGGGCTCTTGTGGCCCTTTCCCCCTCTGCTTAAGATCAGCCCTTCCTTCTTCCTTCCTTTGCTTGCAGAAAGGCTTTTACTGGTTGCAGGCCACACGTGTCTGTGCAACTGGTGCTCGCTGCTGGGTGCTGGGGGAGTCAGAGCTGGGAAGGCAGTGGGGTGCTGCCTGAGGATCTGCCAGAAAACAGGGTGTCCCCAGTAGCCTGCACTGCCTGCTGGGAAGTGCAAGCCCAGCAGCAAGTAAAGGCCGTGGGAGCGATCAGAGACCCTCGAAGGCACGGCCAAGGGCTGGACCAGAGGATGAGGACTCTGGCTGGGAGTGCACAGACTGTCTGTGAGCTCAGGCCGTGTCTACAGGGCTGTATTCACACTAAACCTCAGCTGCAGTGGCTGGAGTCTGAAGTAAGCTATGGCATGAGGTATAGTACAGTATGATATGGCACACCCAGAGTGTTGGCTGAAGGTCAGACTCTCTCCAGAGACCTCCTGCCCTCGCAGCAAGTAATGCCAACACCCTGTGGAAAGGATCCTTACCAGGCCATCCTGCCTGTGCCAAATCAGTTGCATGGGCACGGCGTGGCAAATGGGCTAGATGGAGACCAGGAGGCCAGCCTTGCAGCCCCTGGGCCCATACCTATGGCATTTAGCAGAAATGAGGTTTTCCAGGGATTTGCTCTTAGAGTTGCTCCTGCCTGGCCACAGGGAATGCCCCCAACAAGGATCCAGTGTACAGGACATGGGGTGCACTCTTCTCTCTGCCCCAACTATTGCCTATGACGCAGGCATTTGAGAGTGCTGCAGTCCCCAGGGTGCTGGTACAGAGCATGAGAAATGGTCCTTGCCCCAGCTACCTTGAATGTGAAGCAGGCAAGGCAGGAGAATGGATGGAGGAGGAAGCACAGACACAGGAATGCAAAATTAATCATCCAAGGTCACACAGTGACCTAACTTCCTCACGGCCAAATCCATCAGGCAGTAGTTTCACTCCTGGTTCTTATTTGTACAAGTTATTTATTAATGACTGGGTGTTATTCTCCCCAGACTGGAATTTTTTTTGTGGTGTGTTAAACAGCAGCTCGCCAGGGTGGGAAAGCAGAAAGTAGCTGTTGAGGATGCAAAGACACTTCCTTACCTGACATCATTCCTGTCAACAGGGCTTCTAAAATGCAGAGCACCGAGTAAATGTTTAAGAGGCAAACAGCAAATTGACAATTCCTGGGATAACAAAATGAGGAGACCATCTTAAAACCAAAATTATTATCAAAAATGGACAGTGACTTTTGGCCTCCTGCCTTATGTGTGTACCGAGAGATACCTAAAAATGTTCTGTACCTGGTTAAAGGCCCTCATGTTTTCCAGCAGGTGGGCTTCCTGGGCATTCCTCACTGGGGAAGCTAATGGGCTGTTATCTGTCACTGTTGTTTTCCAGTGTGGTCCCTTCTTGAGAGGAGCAGAGGGTTGTGCAGGGTGGCTCCTGCTCTTTCACACCCTGGGCAGCTGACAGCCAGCCCTGCTTGTGCTTCCCACAGACATCTGGGAAGAGAAGGATTTTGTAATGTTTATCATTCACATCTTCTCTTTTCTTTTTTTTTTTTTTCCCACTAAAGAAATAACCTTTCTTTCATCCAGTAATGACAAGGAACTCCAGATGAATGCTGTTTCATTTCTTAAACAACAAAGCAGGCTCTCCTAGTGCTAGTGCAAGCCATCAAACGTGGCTGATTATTCTCTAAAGATGCATTAACATTTAAAAACAGTGTCTCACCATGTGGCTTCTGCCTTTGCAAAGGAGCATGATAAGCCTTTATCAATACAGGGAGTGAGTAAAATCAACTTCTCAAATCTCCTTCCAAAAAATTTCCTGTTATCCAGCGTGTCTTCCCAGCACCCTCGGGGAGCCCTCACATTTCCTTCTCAGGAGCTTTGTTCTGGTGGGGTTGCAATAAGCTGCTGTGCACTCAGAACCCAGTTTGCCTCTTAGTGGGTAGTGCAGGGCAGGGAGCTGGCAGCACAGGGGGCATGTGGCCAGCTGGGGGGCAGAGGAGAGGTCTGGGCAGCCAACCTGTCTGCCAGGATCAGGCAGGAAAGGGGGAGACCAGGGACAAAAAGACACAACCTCACTTTGGTTTGCAGTGATGTCCTCGCTGGACCAGAGCAGCCCTGCTGCTGATGCATCCTTAGGCAGCTCTGAGCAGAGGCAAAGCCCAGCCAGGCCAGGGCTGCTCTGAGCAGGGGACTCTGACTCCTCTGGTGCCTGTGGCTGGAAGAGCTTATGGGGGGTTCAGGTGAGGTTGAGGCTCTGGGAGAGGCTGGTACCACCCGAGAGAGCAGGAGCAGAGGCTGGGGGGAGAGGTGCAGAGGGGGTGACAGCAGAGGAGACCAGGCAGGGTCAGCAGTGTGGCAGCAGCAGGAGGTTGGGAAATGTCAGAGGGGTTCAGACAGTCCTGAGGGGGTGTGGGTTTGTCCTGGCTCGCTCTCTCCAGACAGTCTTCTGCCCAAGATTCTCCTCATCGTTTTCCAAGGTCACCCACAGTGGTGGCAGAGCTCCAGGGTGAAGAGGAGCATGTTCCCAGTGTCCTCACAACTCCAGCTGCTCCTTCACACACTCTCTGCTGCCCTCAGTTCCATCCAGTGCTGCAGGTCAGGGAGCCTGGGACAGCACCTCCTTTCCTGGTACCTTCTCCTTCTGTCTCCACCTGATGCAGCTGTGCCTGGGCTTCTGACCTCTGAGGGCACAGCCACAGCACCCTGGGCTCCTTGGAGGGCCTGAGGGGCTGATGTTCCCCCTCCAGCACCCACACCCCAGCTCACCCCGTGGAGCTGTGGCATCAGCTAGCCCCGTGGCACTTGCTGCCTGTTTACACCTCCTCCTGAATCTAGGGCAAACCACAGAATAATCAAGCCCTTCATTTGCTAAAGTGCCTTCCTAGCTAATTTAGGGCTTCTTGACTCATTGGCTTCTCTTTTTTTGTAAGAGTCTCTTGAAAAGCGAAATGAATTGCTTTTAAAATTGAGCTAATAAATCCTTCACTTCCCCACTCCTCCTTCCCTGGCAGGATTTTACCTCATTGTCTGTCTTTTTTTTTCCAGAGATGCACTCTCTTTTTCAGTACATGGCTTGCCAAAGAGACAGGCAGAATCTGCCCCAAGGCTTGTCTCCATTCTTCTCCCCTGGGCTGCTTTTCTATCTCTTGCTAACATGCTGCATTGCCTTGTCCCATTGACTCCCTGATAGCCCAGCTCCTGTTCTATCCCCCCTCCTTCAGGTCTGAAACACACCATTGCATCTGCTCCACATGGGGTCCTGCAGCCTGTCTGTCAGCCCACAGCTGTGCTGAGCTCTCAGGCAGGAGCCACTTCAGTCTCATCAGCTGGATCCCTGCCTGGGTGGGTGGTGTGGTGGGGAGAAGATGCTCACTGCAGTTTGCAGAGAAGTTGGGGAGCTAAAGAGGACCCAGAAAGACAAGTCTGTGCTCTCTACAAGTATGCTGCACTGTGCCAACCTCTGCTTTCCCTCCCTGTAACTCTGACTGGCAGGTTTTACATCCATTCTAAATGAAATGCTCAGTTATTCCCTGCAGTGGGGCTGCCTCAAAGGGCTGTCTGATTGCACCAGGGACTCTGTGTTAGATGGGGCTGACCCAGATTGCCCCAGACCAGAGTCCTGGAAGACATCTCCTGGGCAGGCTGGCTGCAGAGGGTCAGAGTCAGTCTGAGGCCATAGGGAGCCTGTCCATCTCAACAAGATGGATACAGATGCTCTCCTGTAGCTGTCAGGATGAATCCCAGAGTTCTGCTGTCAGGTACCAGGATGGAAATACAATGAGGATGCTCATGGCAGCAGAGAGATAGAACCACTCCCCAAAACACTGGGTTTGTTGAATGTTATTGGAAGTGCAAGGGGCAGAAATCCCCACTTTCCTTCTGCCAATCCCACGTTTTGTTTAAATGGACACATTCTGTTCTTGTGAGTAGGTGGTAAGGCAGGGAAAGCATTTCAAGAAGAACCATCACTCCATGACCTGCAATTAGAAATCTGTAACTACAAGAAAATGCAGATCCTAGGAAATGGATAGTCTGCTCCTGTCACAGGATCCAAGGGTAGCCATCAGTTGTCCCATGGGCTTGAGCACTACAGTTTTCACTCTCGAGAGGCTTCCAGAATTGCTGCCCACTGCTGCACCCTGGGCAACCACACTGGAAACTGGTGGCAGTTCAGTGCATGGAGCATCTTCCCCCCAGCCTGCACAGGTGATTCTGTGCTGATGAATGGCCCGTCTGTGGAACTGGGATGAAGGTGCATTATTTTCCTATTTTTCATATGGCTGAGCAGAACAATACCTTGGGGCATCTCAAAACAAAATTATCATAGAGAGCCATGCCCAGAAGTGACAGGAAAGAAGAAAAGTGCACATAACACTGTGGGCTGCAGTGCTGAACACTGCCTCAGGAGAAATAACCCGAGCCCTGGACAAATTATCCTGGTCAGCCCGGGTTGCTTTGTCATGTAAAGAATGCTGCAGAAATTGCAGGAGCCCAGCAGGAGGCTGCTGGATTAATTCAGGAGCTAGGGAACTGGTACCAAAGACACTGAGGGGAAATTGCCTTCATTAAGACTGGACTGGGATGGGTCCAGAAGGTTTGGGCTCAGGGGCTGTGTCAGCCTCCTTTGAGATCAAGTCCTTGTGAAGCAGTGGCCCCTTCCCTGCCACAGCCTCTTTTTCATGCCCTCTAGTCAGCAGCATGCTAACAAGGGTTAGAAAAACCCCTACTCTGTTCCCTTCCATGCCTAGTTCAGGGTGAGCTTTTCCAGTTGAGGCCACTTAGATTCACAGGAGCACTTGCAGCTGTATTTCCCAGCCCTGGCTCAGGCTGTTGGCTGAGCTAGAGAGCTGCCCATCTTCAGTCCCCACCATAAAACCTTGTCAGAGCTGACACATCATGAGGAAACTCTGCACTGAAAACATCCCAGTTCTCTTTGCTCCTGGTATTCTTGGCTTATTTGGGTTTTGTTGTTTCAGGGGGAGTTTTAAAGTAGAAAATAAGATTTTGTAGAAGGATGCGTCAAGGCTGTGTGTGTCTGTCTGGGAAAAGAGAAGGAACATGCTGTAGACTCTGGGTTGCTCAAAGCCAGCATGGACCACGGCTTTGAAAAGCTTTCCTGTAAAGCAAAATGTGCTTGCTAGGATTCAGGAAAACTGGTTTCCAGAGCTATAATCAGATCCTAATTTTCACAGAACGCTGGGATGGCCGGAGGGAGTTGTACTGTATTTATTGATTCTGCTTTGTGATGAGTTTTGCTGCTTTGTAAAACACTGCATTTGGGCACGGCACTCGCCTGTGATAAAAGGCTGCATTAATCAGCAAAGGCCATGGCTGAGGAGCTTTCAGAACAGCAGCAGAAAATTTCACCAAGAAAAGCTCTTTGTCCCCACATTTGTCCAGCCAGAGGAATAAAAATGTCTGAGGATCTCCAGGGTCCCCTGAAGCAGGGACAAGAAGAGACCTGGTGCTCCTGGGCACAGCTGCCCCAGTTCCACCCCCAGCCTCACACCCTGCTGCAAGTATTCACACCTTTTGGGTGCAACTGATCAAAACACAGTTGGGAAAGACCCCCGTGGGCAACAATTACATCCCCTCAGATCTAACTGGCTCTGAGTTACCTTCCACTGAGTGGGGGTCACAGGTGAAGCACCTGAGCTGAGTTTCATAAAGCTGCTCGGGCAGCTCCAGGTCCAGTTCAGAGCTCTGTGGGACTCCTGAGAGAAGAGGGAAATCTGAAGCCAGCTGCACAAGAGTGACAAACAGTTTAATCCCAACCAACTCTGCTGGCACTGGAGCTCATCCTACTCCAGGCAGTTCCATTTCCATACCTGTGGGATGGCAGTGAAAGGCCTCCCATTGTCACACCTTAGAGGATGAGTAAGTAATGCCCAGAACAGGATAGTAAATTGGGAAGCAGTATGTATTCAAAGCACTGTTATTATTCAAAATAATCTAGTAATTACAATCCACAGATTTTTAAGGCCAAAAGGGACTATTTCTTGATGATCTAGATGGAGAGATTGTAGGACTTTACTCAGTAATTTCCCTCTGCATCTCCAGCAGCTGGACTTGAACTGGGGATGTCTGGTGATCCCACAGGAACCAGAGCCTCTCTGGGCTCGTGCCAGTCCCAGGGGGGTGAAGATTGTCAATATTACTGACAGGTACCTGCTCTTCTGTCTCACAGGCTCGTTTTCTGTTTCCATACTTTGCTGGCTTCTTTCACAGTCTTTCTCTTAAATCACTTCTGAAGATTTCAATTTCCAAACAGCAACAAAAATCCCAAAGCCACATGAATAACAGCATGTTTTGTTGATAAAAGAAAGAGGGTTATGATGAACAACACGTTCCCTTTATGTGAGTGTAAACTTTTTGATTAAAACATGGCAGGGGAGAGAATTGTCACCAAATGGGCAATTCCGGGCATGTTGACAATTTTTCACACAAAGTATATTTAAAAGATAAAGCCAAGCTTTCAGAGAAAACATTTCTCATTTAAAAAATAATAATAATAAGGGGAAAAAAGGGAATAGAACACTGCACAGCTTAGGGTGCAGGTGAACAACTGGTCCCCACTGGGCTCTGGGGGCACCTCGCTCTCCACGAGCAGCAGCCTGGGCTGGAGCAGCAGCACTGCACGGTGTGGGGGTCTTGCTGGTGGCTGCTGGAGCAGCAAGAGGGGCTGTCTGATGGGTCACAAGGCTGGTGCTGAGCAGCAGGAGCTTCCTCCATGCCAGGGCTGCCAGCAGCAGCTCAGCCTTCGCCGGTGCCCTCGCCTGCGCAGCGGGAGCAGCTGCTCTTCCCAACAGTGGCCTGGCACAGCTGACTTGAGAGGAGAGGAGCAATTAGCAATTAAAAATAATCGTCTTGAAGTGTTGGAGTTCTACTTGCCTCGATTGCCACATGCACGGAATCTTAATTCTGGGACTTTAGGCTCCAGCAGACTAACGTGTTTGCAGTGCAGAGCGGGCTGCAGCCTGGGTCTGGGTGGCAGGAAGGATTTTCCCAGTGCCTGACCCAGCCCTGCTCACTCCTCCTTGTCTGGAACAGCTACTTACCACCAGTTATAACAGTTGAGTTATCACTCAACTATTAGGACTTTGTTGCCCACAAATAGTTTTAAAGAGAATTTTAACGAGTCACTCATGTTTTGATCCCAGGGGTTCCTCCAAGACAGGCATTACAGAGATTTTGCAGGGTATTTTGATCTGTGTGTATAATCACTTGTAAAAATGCTGTGCCAGCAGAGCAGATGAGCATTTGCCCCTTGCTGATGATATATGGAGGCATTTTGGTGGGCCAAAATGAAGTTTTCAGTAGAATTCAGTCATGAGCTTTGCCATGATGGGGTACCATTCTTAGACCCTTCTACAGTTCCCATCTCAAACTACAGAGCTCACATCAAAAATAATAATTTAATCAATATGTATTCAGAACAGCTGAGGAGAAATAACTCAGTCGTTTCCTTTCTATTCTTTTGGACTCAAAGTTCACATTTTTCTCATCACTCTTCTTTCTCCCTATGAAAAATGGCTTAAATGCCACATATTGATGACCCATGAATGGGCAAATTACCTTTGCTTCACACCTTGCCTGCACATCACTTGAAACTATTGGCTGGTGACAAACTATGGAAGAGGCAGAAAGACTGAAACATGTTATTTGAAGATTAATGGTGAGGAGAAAGAATAAGGTGGTCATGGTAGCATCTTTTCTCAGGTCACAGCACACCTGGTTGCTGCCCAAAGCCAGGATTTCATCTGGGCAAGTCCTGTCAAACCACACTGGGGAATGGAGGGGCCAGCACTGAAAAAAGCAGGCAAGAGAGGCTGGTTTATTCCTTCCTCACGAGCAGAGAACAGCCTCCAGTGGAGCAGGGAAGGAGAAAATGAACCTCCCAGGCAGCCAGGCAACATTTCAGACAGAGCCTGACTCGTGTGATTCCGTTTAATCACCGGCCATTTCCTCCCCACTCAGAATAAATATGGAGTGGCTTTTTTCATTGCCATTTCAGCCAGAACCAGCCCTGGAGAAAATAGGAAAATAAGGGGGGAGGCTGGAAATCAGCGGGTTTCACTGATCTCAAACACAAGGCACCTGTGTACATTTCTAATCCCATAATTAATAATCCAGCACCTTCTCATTTTAGGCCCTCTCAGGGGTAATTTCCACACACATCATAAATCCACTCCAAATGATTTTTAAATTTGTCCTTTCCAATTCTGGGTTGAATTGACATTTTGTTCTGCTTGAAGTGGCATCCTCAGACGTCTGCTCCCCTGCAATTAGCCCAGATTAAGCTGCTGGAGAACCAGCACGGGCAAGATCTGAACCACTCCCAGTCACCAGTGCTTTGGTGGCACCACACAGCAGAGCAGCAGCAGGCTGCAGGTTGGGACTTTAAGGTGCATAAACAAATATATTTCTGAGGCTGCCTTAAAATGATCCCCATGCCAGCAAGGGGGCTGCATCTTTGCACTGCTGGCAAGCAGCTTGTGTGCCAGTCTGTCTGCAGCTCCACCAGGGAACTCTTTTCCTTTGTTCAGGATTCATATGCTCCCTCGTGGCACTAAAAAAGAGCTAGGTGTGTGTTCAGTTGCAGGTCTGGATGTGTTTTAATTGCTGCCAGTCTGAAAGCACTCAGAGCTTTGGGTTATTAGCATCATATTTAAGCCAAATATAGACCAACTTTCAGAGCACATGCTGGTCGTCCCAGTAAAGCAAGCAGCCTGGGACAGGGACAGCCATGGAGCAGCCAAAAGCCCTTCTCTGAGGTGAGGGAGAGCAGACTGGGGTGAGCACCCTGCACGGGGAGCAGGGGCTGGCACACAGGCTGCCTCAGTGCCAGCATCTGGACACAGATGGATCACCCGTGCCCTTGCTCGCTCCCCACATGCTTTAAAACTCTCTGTTGTCCAGATCAAGGCAGTTGTTGTTCAGCTGCAGGGCTGAGATGCTGCAATAACGACCTGAGGTGGAGCACCTTGCCTGTGTACTGCCTTCGGCTCTCAGGGAATCTGAACAGACCAAAAGGACAAATGAAAAATCAAATGAGCAGCCCCTCCAAACTCAGGATTGTTCTGGATCCCTCTCCCCCAAATCACTGGCCTGTGCTTTAGATTTCCCAAGTGCTCAACAGTTGTTTGCAGGGCTCTTTCTTCCCAGAGCTGGCTCCTTATCTCAGCCAGCACATTGTGGGATGCTTTGCCCCTCACTCAGCAATACTGACAGAGTGAAATCAAAGTCACCTAAACGATGGGCTGTGTGTTTTGTCACAGTCACCACAGCTCCTCAGCAGTGCCCTGTCCCCTCCAATGTATGCAGAATGTGTGTGCATCAGCACAGCAAACTGCCTGCAGCAGAGCAGCCTAGGAGAGCAGTGCACTGCAGGGGTCTGAGAAAGAGAGCAATGTGCAGAGAGATGGGGAATGGGGAGAGGAAGGGCTAGCTGGAGAAAATATTTGTTAAAAATAATAAACAACGGGGAAAGAAACACTGAGAAATCATTCTGTCCTGGGGGATTTCCAGCAGGAGGACTCCTGTGGTAGATCTTTATTGAAAGGATAGCATCTGGGTTTTATAAATAGTTTTTGAGCAGTACCTTTAAATGAATTTGCAGAAGAAGGGAGCATCATTATCTTCATTATACCTGCGGGAAAGCTTAGGAGAAGAGAACTGATGTGCTTAAAGTCAAACTTTCTACCAGCTGAAACAGCAGTGGTCTCTTGAGACACTCTTCAGTGCTTCCCTGGCAGAGGTCTAGCTCTGCCCTGCCATCAGCTCCCAGTGTGCAGACCAAGGCAGCCTGCTTTCGCTCCACATTCCTTGCTGTTGCTGGGTAAGCCGTGTTTGCTCAGCAGCTGCCATCACTTTCTCTTTTGTACTCCAAATTTCATGGTTCCTTCCCCACAACTCTGTTGGGTAATAATAAATATGCTGCCCGCCTCTGCTTGAAGGTGTTGAAAAACAGAGGTACAAAGATGCTGAAGAGGCTGGACCATCTCTGGTGAGGAAAGGCTGAGAGCCCTGGGGCTGTGCAGCCTGCAGAAGAGCAGCCTGAGAGGGGATCTGAGCAATGGTTCCAGATCTCTGCAGGGGGGTGTCCAGCAGAAGGGGCCAGGCTCTGGGCAGTGCCCTGGGACAGGACAAGAGGTGATGGCAGCAGATGAAACATGGGAAGTTCCACCTCAACACGAGGAGAAACTTCTTCCCTGTGAGGTGCCAGAGCCTGGCACAGGCTGCCCAGAGAGGCTGTGGAGTCTCCTGCTCAATGCCCAGCAGCAGGCACAGCTGACAGTTGGCATTCCTGTGTCTGTTCTGCCCAGTGCCCAGCAGCAGGCACAGCTAACAGTGGGCATTGCTGTGTGTGTTCTGCCCAGTGCCCAGCTGACAGTTGCCTTTCCTGTCTGTGTTCTGCCCAGTGCCCAGCTGACAGTGGGCATTGCTGTCTGTGTTCTGCCCAGTGCCCAGCTGACAGTTGCCTTTCCTGTCTGTGTTCTGCCCAGTGAACAGCAGCAAGCACACGGTGAGGAAATACCGCGGGCACCTGCGGACCAAGATCGAGTCTGGGGAGGGCACCATCCCCGTGCGGTGCCACAACGCGGTGCAGACCTGGGACGGGGTGTTGCTGGGAGAGCAGCTCATCACCATGTCCTGCACGGACAAACTGGCCAGGTACCCTTGGCACGTGGAGAGGGAGTGTGAGGGCACGGGGGGCTGGCGTGGGAATAAGTGGCGGGTGCGGGCAACCCCCGAGGAAACACAAACCTCCTGCGTGTGCAGAAAACAGCCACAGAAATATAAATATAAATAGGATGGGACCTAAATAGGACATTTTTTCCAAATTCTCCATGGGTCGTTAGTTGCTTTTTACAGTGTAACAAAAAATATAAACTCCCCCTGCAGATTCTTTTTGCCAAGAGAGTTTCAGCGTGCGAAATAAAATATATCCACCGTGCTCTTAGTGGATCATTTACCCCAAAACTTGCACGGCAACCATCATGCAGATGAACTCAGCTCCCCATCACCCTGTTGGATGAAGGGCCCTGAAAGCTGCCAGGAATATTTATAGTGTTTTGAAAGTCATTGCAGAACTTTCCTGTCGCAGTCCCCCCTGTAAATACAACTGATATCTACAGAGAACAATTGCCACCTGATAAACACTTCATCATTATTCCATGGTGGGACATAACATATAAATTCATTTATATTTTTTATTTAAACTCCTCATTAACTAATTCACAAGCTGAAAACCATGTGCTTTTGGGTGTGTATTTGCACTGTGAGTACCTGCAGCCATACTTCTGCTCACAATTGTACGTGCAACAGCTATAGATGAAGCTCTACCTGTAAAATACATTATAGCTATAAACTTGTAAATGTTATGATCAGATTCTCTGCCAGAACATCCTGCCTGGGAACTCAGTTCAATTACACCAGCCGAGAATTTGGCCCAATTATTTAAGTCCAGTGTAAACAGAATCTTTCCAAAAAACCCTAAAGCTTTTGTTTAATGTAAAACATAAATCAAGGTAGCAATCAGCAAGAAGGGGCTAAGAAAGGGGGTGTGAAAAGCACCATTTTCAGTGGTGGAGGTGTTGGGGCACTGCAAGTGCTTCCCAGGTTTGGTGAGGTTTGGATACAGCATCTGCCATAACTTGTATCCCACATTTCAGCTGTGTTAAATAAGATTTATGGGCAATTTTTATCCTTATTGTCCTCTAAGGGGGATTCACCTGACCTTTGTGTCAACACTCATAGGGCTGTTTTCTGCCTCCTCTGCCCCTGGCCATAGAGAACAGGTAGGAGAGGAGTTCAGTGGACAAGGGGATTGCCACGTGAGGGCCCTTTCCCCCCTCCTGCCCCTGCTGAGCCATCACTAGGTGGTTTCTCTGCCACACTTCAGCCTGCAAATATTTTCTCTACCATGTAGACAGTCTCCAGATGTCTGCAGGATGCAGGAATCTGGTTGCACATCATCAGGACTTGTCATGCAATGAGAAAAAAAAAAAGATTTCTGAAGCTGAAATTCCTGTTTGTATAAGCTAGACTTGACAAAAATTGTATTTTATTGCTTGTAAAAACCCCTCAGGAGCACTAGGCTATTAAGGAATGTTTCCTCTGAAGAACCTAGCCAGTAGCTGCTAAATATACATCATTTTGCATTATTTGCAGAGGACATTGCTATCAGAATATCAAAGACCCAAGAATGGTGAGAGTTGCTCAGAAAAGTGAATAATACTCTATAAATCATGCATGTAACAATTTATGTTCTTTCTTGCTCACAGGATAGCCATAAGCAGAGAGTGGTTTAATCAAATTTATTTGTTATTCAAAGGCATTTAGCAATTTTTATTACTATCACCACAAGTTTGGAGGATTTGATGCTCAGCACACATTATTTGGAGGTTCTGTGTGGAGATGGCAGGATAAACAGCCTGGCATCACAGCTACTCCCTCACTGAATCACAGCACAGACACTCTGCCATGAAGTTATGCTTGCAGTATGTTACCTGTAACATACTCTGCTCTTTGCTCAGGCAGGGAATCACCTTCACAATCTGCATTGTGAAGGAATCCAGGATAGATCTTGGTGGTTCCTTCTGGCTTGAAATCCCTACCATCTTCATGTGCACGTGTCAAGCTTGGGTTCAGCTCCTGTTTGAGGATCCAAGTGAAATACCCAAGTATTGGGAAGGTTCAGCACCAGATTCAGTCTCAGAGAGGTTTGCAGCAGTGAGCACTGGGAAGCTCTGGGGCTCCTGCCAGCTGCTAAGGTGCCCCCTTTGGTGCCCTGTGCCAGACTGGCAGGTGATGGCTCACACATGCAAATGCTTATTAGAGATCAAATCATTTCTGCTCATATTCCTACAGCAGAAGGACTGAAAGGCTGGGTAAAGCATTCCACTGTGCTTCTCTCAGCCCTCTGGGTGGACTAGCAGCAGAAATTCAGCTCTGCTAGAGTGCAGAAAGCCCCTCCACTTCCACAGGCTTTGTCCTCTGGTGCTGCCTGAGCTTTGGGCAGCCTCCCTCCACCAGCAGCTCATCCCCTACACACACCATGCCCTCGGGTGCTGGGAGGGAGAGCCACTGTCTTTATACACCAAATAAAAGCCAGAATTCACTGTTTATTTTGTAAACTCTGGCCTTAAAATAGTTTTCCTAGTAGCGCTTCTCAAAAGGTCACCTTTGAAAGGCTGTGCATTTTCCTGGCACAGGTGAATGGTCACCCACCTCCTCACACCTCAAAAAACAGTGACATTCACCCAGAGGTTCAGTACAGCCTTGAACAGCTAAATTATAGCTGCCTGTGAAATGACACACAGAGTGACACGGGGGCTCTGGGCTGTGCCTGACGGGCTGTTCTGTCCCTGGATGAGGTCTGGGGGTTAGCTGGGCTCAGGGAGAGGGAGGAAGCTTGGCTCAGAGCATGTTCAGTGCTGCAGGGGGATGTCATCGTGAGGCACAGGTTCAGGTTTAGCTGCAGCAGCTCAGAAGGTGAGCTGAGCAGGTTCAGCTGTATTTACATTAGCACAGAAGGATGCAAGGCTGGGAGTCAGTGTTAGAAACTGGCACTGTCAGATCTGTTCTGGTGTTAGCCTGTCCACCAGAGCTGCTCTTAACAGAAGACTGAGCCTGACAAGGTAACTCCAAGAAAAGCTACTTCAAAGGCTGTGTATTAATGTAAATGAAAATCAATTAACACAGCCAGATCTTCAATTAGAGATGATTTGTGCACTTGATTTGTAATTCTCTCTCTTAACCCCTTTCTGTGTGACTGAGATTTCAATTTAAATCTCTCACCACAAGGTATGTTCCAGAAAACATATATAAACCACCTACTGTTAAAATACAGATCAAAAACTAATGCACTAGTTCCAGTTTCCAAACCAGTAATAGCCAAATGGTCATATAAATAGGAGCACCACAGGTGTTCTGCTGAGCACAGGCCTCCAGAAATATCAATTTATATTGTGTGAAGCATAGCTGGAAATGCTGGTAATGGGAACTGTGATACAGGAGGTTAACAACATGCCAAGTGGATAAGACTTAAAGCTCTTAATAATGACCAGAAAAAAAATCTTTTTTTAAAAAAAAACCTTAACAAAATAAGCTTTGGAAATCAACAGCAGAGCTTTTTTAATGGGCCAGGGTTCCAAAGGTGCCAGAGAGACACTTGAGTCTCACCAAGCTTCGATGGCAGGTGGACACAGTTCCCTGAGATGCTTTGAATCTTCACGTGGATTCCTCCACGTGTGGGTTTGGGGGGGTCCAGGGCAGGAACAAATCAGCACTGGGCTTCCAGCCATGCTGTGTGCAGAGCAGCTCTGGGAATGGCCAGGGAAGGGGCTCCAGGTGACAGAGACCACTCAGAGGTGAGCCAGGAGCCACGTGAGGCTGCAGCCTTTGCATCCCTGCAGGTCCCCCAGGCCCCCTCCTCAGCTGTTGTACCACCCTCAGCCCTTCCCAGGGCGGGGTAGCAGCCAGCTGCTGTGGGATGGGTGGGCTGCAGGGGTGGGGCTGGGTGTGGCTATGACCTGGGAACACATTTCTCCCCTCCTCACTACTGCTCCTGGGCTGTCAGGAGTGTGGGAGCAGCAGGAGGGCTCTGTGGGGGTCACCCTCAGCCCACCCCACATCCAGACCTGGGGGAGTGCAGGATCTAACTCCAGGCTGCCTGCTCTGGGATGCCTCCCAGTTCCCTGCTGGCATTTCTGTGATTGACAAACAGGTAAAAATCTATTTATTTAAGGATTATCTATATTGAAAACTAGACATGGGATTTTGTCTTTGTAAACAGAGCAGTAATATCTGCTGTTTGAACAAAAGGAAGGGTGTGCTTGCCTTCCATTTAAAGCACCAAAGCCCCCCATATGTAAGTGAAAAGGGGAGACATCTGCTTTTATTGATCCTGCTCACTGAAGGTTTGGGGTTTTTTATAAGTAAGATCTGTGACTAAGGGAGCAGTGGGTTGATTTGGCTTTATTGGAAGGGTTATTATGAAGCACACAACATATAAGTTATTAGAGGGATGTGTGCCCTTGAAAACAGCCCTGAAAACCTTGCACAATTAAGAAAATTCAGAGTGATGCAGCATATTTCCTCCCAGCGAGAAAAGTCACTTTGATATATTGAGGCCCCAAAATGCAACACTGCATTGCTCTGAATAATAATTTTATTTTGAAAAGCCACATTTGAAGAGAGCACTTTGTTACAGATGGGAACACAGCTACTTTCATGGACCTAAATTAGACTACAGAGAAACAGCTCCTTCAGAACCAAACACCCTTGTGATAGTTCCATGGCTGCAGTGACAGATCTTCCCCATCATCTACCTATAGCTAATCCCATAGATGTGCAGCTATCAAACACCCACTTAGTGCATTAGCCACAGCATTTGGCCAAGGGATGAACAGTAGGCAGGATGAAAGACCTTCCCCCAAATATTTGTCAGTTAAATATTTTGTTTATGCAAAATCCTGGGCTGGCTGCCCTCCAAGGTAGGGCTTTTCATCCCTAGAACAGAGGCAGAAGGAGTAGCCACAATTTCCCCCATCATTAATGTGCTCTGACTGTGCTCTGAAGGTTCAGGGCAGCAGCTCAAGGGTCTGGCTTTGGGCAGCTCAGCACCAGACCCCTCTTTGCTTGGGACTGGAGCTGACTAGTGGGACACACACCCAGGGCTGCCTTCCAGAGACAGTGGGCCACACACACTGACAAACCTGGGCTAGACTTGAAAGCAAAGCTCCTTCTCTGCTTTTTCACCTTTATTCTGTCCTTCCTCCTGTAGGCTGCTGTCTGGGTCTGGGACTGGCTTTTTTTACACCACTGCCCCCTCGGGCACAACTTGCTCTCCTGCCCTCTATTCTTTTTATGTTTCTTCACTTTTGCTTTTTAGCCTGGCCATTCCAATTTGTCTTCTATCTACTTACACCTTGAAATCAAAACCCACTGTGGCCAATATAGAAGTTTCTTTCCCCCTACACCTGCTTGGGTATTGTCTTGGGATGGGAAAACAGGGAGCTGTGGTTTTCTCTCTGCCAGCAGCTAAACCCACACAGCCACTCACCCACCACCTCCACTCACCCACCACCTCCACTCACCCACCACCTCCACTCACCCACCACCTCCCCACACCCCCAGAGAACTGGAAGGAAAAAGAACAAGGTGAGACCCCAGAGGTTGATACAAGGAGAGTTTAACAAAACACGGAGGGCAGAAAACAGCAGAACTAATGAGAGTGGTGATGATGTGAGAGACACTGGGAGGCTCCAACCTGTGCCAGTGATGCCACTTTCCCCGCTCCAGCCGCACACTGAACAAGTGCCCTGCCTTAGCACAGCCCTCCCCTCATACAGGGGTGTGACTCCTTATGGGCTCCACTGTCCCATTGCCTGCCTCATGTCTGTCCTGGGGTGGGACAGCAGCTCCTGAGGTGACCCAGCCCTGGTGCCAGCCCCAGGCTGCCTGGAGGAATAGCTCTTGTGCCCAGAGCAGGGTGCCCAGAGCAGGGCAGCTCTGCCTCCAGCTGCTGCTGCAGGTTGAGCAAGTGGAGCTGCCCATGGGTCCCTGGGGTGGGTGAAATGGGGCTCTGCCTCACAGCAGCACTGGGGGAAATCATTAATGTTTAAGTGCTTTATACAAAGGGGGTGAGCTGACCGTGGTGATGCTGTGACTTAATAATGTAATTCCACTGACACCTGAATCCTCCTCACACTGGGGTGAACATCTTCAGAACTAGCCAGTGAAATATCTCTAAAGAAAAGGCAGGTTCCTTGCAAAGGGTTTAAATTAAATAATCATTATTACTTTGTAATTTATGATCTGAACACAATCCCCTATTTAGGTAAATAAAGCTCAGATGATTTCTTGTGATGTGCAGCATTGCTGAAATTCAAATATTGTTGAACATATGTTGTTTTTCTGTTTATCTGTTTGCTTTCTCTCCTCAATCAAATATACAAGCTGGCTTTTTTTTTTTTTTTAAAGGAAATGTCAAATGCAGAAACCAGCATTGATATCTCACGGGTTTCCATCTGGACAAAGATATCCCTAATTTTTTTAGTTGCCTTAGAAGCTGGTCAGAGGCACAGCTGAGAGCTGAATGCAGCTCCCTAAGCCTGCACTATTAATTGTGCACCGTGATAAGATATTTACTCAGAGGCAGCTACTCCTTTCCTTTAAAGTGATGTTATTTGCAGGAATGACCACAATTTTTTTTTTCCCCCCAAATGAAGTTATGCAAATCTGATCGACTAAAGTAAATGTTTCATAAAACCAATGACTGTTTAAATTGTGGGACTAAATTGTTTGTATATAAATATTACCTTTTATATTCCATTTGAGTTTTATGTAGATGAACACATTACTTTAATGACCTGCATTTACAGAGGGAGACAGGGAGAGGCTGACTCTGAAATCCTCAGCAGCCAGATGGCTGCCTTTTCTTGCATGAGATTAAAAGATGTTTCTCATTCACAGCCCTGCTTCGGAGGCAAATTAATACAGCCAGCTAAATTGCTTGTGTTTTTGGAATAAAATTTAAAGAGAACTTTTTAAAGCAATTGGTGTCACAGGTTCCTAGAGCAGATTGCTCTCCAGGTACAGCATGCTGGTTTTAAACATTCAGTAATTAATGGAAAGTATTCCGTGTTAATTGACTGCTTCAGGAAAGGGAAATATAATGGCTCCTTATTAATCATGAAAAGAGACATACAGCATAGAGGCACTGCAATAATTGCACCAACGGTTGAGAAATGTTAATTAATGGAAAGAACAATGATGTAAGAAATTAGCTGCATAATGCTGGTTGCTGATGGAGATGGTGCTTTGAAGGCATTATTTAGCATGGCAGCCAGTGGATGGTGCATGAATAGCAGGCACCTCTTACCTCTTCCTCCAGACAGCACTGGAGCTCCAAATGGGGATGGTGTTTTGGGTGGTAACGAGCCAAAATCAGCTCTCCCAAACTGCATCTTCTGCATCCTTCCCAGTTTGAGCTCCTGAACTCAAAACAATTCAGACTGACAGCATTTGACATGTATAAAAATACTATCCAGGTGTAAGAGAGCATGTCAGTGTTTGCTTGGTGGAGAGCAGCTCCTTGTTAGACAAGCTGAGCTAAATAGCTTTTCCAAGAAGATAACTGCATCTCAGCTTCGTCATTATCCCACTTTTTAACCACTTACCTGCCCCCTGAAGAATGCAGAGTGAGCATCCTGGTATTTGTGCCTCTCTTTGTGTAAAAATTAATAGGCTATTAAAATGCAGAACAGTTCTGGCAGCTAATCCAGCATCAGTGGTGTGGAGCTGATGGTCATTAGTGGATTGAAGCCCCCAGGGTCTCCACCATCCCCTTTGAGACAGCAAGAGGGTGAGACATGACTCTGAACACTGCACGTGGTTACAAATCAGTTGCCTGAAAGTGCAACTCTCTCTTTTTTTTCTGTTCAGGAGCAGGATTTGCTCCTTAGGGATGTCTGCATATCTGCATCATCATTTGTGTAAGGAAACGTCAGCCTGTGAGGCTTCCAGAATTATTCACAACAGTTTAGTGGGAATTCTGGCCACCTAAGACATGTTATCCCATCTGTAGGACTAGGTGATGGGTCTAATGTATGACAAATGGTGAACAGCAAAAGCACTCCTTCCAGCTGTAACCACTGCAGGAGCAGAATCACGGATGCAGAAAAAAAGACTAAAATTCTGCTAGCCAGGTGAAAGCAGTGTTCACAAAACAGAAAATGGCTTGCTGAAGAGCAGCTCTCAACAAGAGGCCTCTGTCTGCACTAACAGAGACAGAACCAGCCTTAGGGCAGTGGCATCACAGTCACCCCAGGGGATGGGAAAGGAGGAGTCAGGCCGTGGGTGTTTGATGTCCTGAGAGTGCAGTGCTGCTGAGCCACAGCACAGGGACAGGAGTGGTTCCTGCCTCACCCCTCCAGCTGAGTGCTGGCCTTCCCTGCTCTCCCAGGGCAGCTCTGCTGGGCCATCCCTCCCCCCCACACACGGGTTTCATTGCTTCTGAATTCTTTGTTTCCAGATGGAACATCCTTGGGCTCCAGGGTGCTCTCCTCAGCTCCTTCATCGAGCCCACGTACCTGCACAGCGTGGTCGTGGGCAGCCTGTGCCACACGGGGCACCTCTCCCGGGTGATGAGCCATCGGCTGGAGGACATCGGGCAGCTGCCAGCCTCCTACCGCCGCAACCAGCTGCTGCTCAGCGGTAAGCAGAGCACCCCCGCCGGCTGCCCTCCCCCGTGCCAGGCTCCAGCAGGAGGGTTTCCTCACTCCTAAGGTGCCCATCAGCCTCTGCCTCCCGCTTATTCCTGCAGGGATGGCTCTGTAGGATGAATGATGCATCTAAAGCCAGTTCCTCATCCCAGCAAAATCCCACAGTCTGAAATGCCTTCAGATCCCCATGAGACGCTTGAGTGCTAAGGACCACCAGTTCTGCACAGGATTAGACCCTTATATGACTTTTAGACTCTGAATTGTCGTTCAGAAGGTTTCCCAGAGATATGAGGGGCACAGAGATGGGAGGTCAGGAGACTTTACTGGTGCACATCATTGCCTTTTAAAGTCCTCTATATTCCTCAGTCATGAAAGTGCTATTTATCCTTATTCTACTTTATGTTTTGTTCTGTTGGTTTGGGTTTTTTTTATCAAACATGTCCTTGTGAGAATATTATTTTGACTGAAGCAGAAGTGATAGTTTGGCCAGTGGGGAAATTCTCAGGTTCTGTGTGGTTTAGTACCTCTGATAAGTGTAATGTGCCTGTATGTGTTAGAGGGAGAGTAGGTCAAAAGGCTCATCCTCTTTTAAACAGCTTTAACTCTTCAGTTTTGTGTTTGGAGAAGCTTCTGCTTTGCTTTCAGTTGTGTTTGTGAGTTTTCTTCAGCCCAGGAGAAGCAGTGGGAGGAATCTGTCTCTCTGTCTACATTGCTTTTGTCTCTAAAGCCATTATTTGTAATCTTCCCTCCCCTGCAAATCCCAGGGAGCCAATACTGCTTAAAACTTACATCACTGAGGCTTGTGCTGCAGATCTCTTAGCTGGAAAACTCTGCCTACACCAGTGACTGAGGAGATGAGCACCTACCAAAGCCAAACCAAATGCATTAGAGACCAAACCTCAGCAACCTCAGCCAGGCAGCTCCACCTCTTGTGCTCCTTCCAGGGCTCAGGGCAGACAGGGATTTGCAATCACAGGAGTCCTTCAATTACAAGGATGCAAATTTGTTACCTGATGACAGTGGTAGAACCATTTCACTGGCAAGGAGAGTCACAGTGAGGGATGAGATATCCTGAGATAACTCCTTGGCCCTGCAGAAAATCACCAGTGAGGTTTTCCACTCACACCAGTCCCAGCCAAGTGCAAATCTACTCACGTGCTGGGGTTACCCATGAGTGTGTTTTCCCCTCAGCAGACTGTGCACGGGCCCTGTACCCTGCCCTCCACACCAGAGCCATGGCACTTGGGTCCCATTGAGCTGTGCACACCATGAGCTGCTGCTAGAGCTGCTGCAGGCAGGCAGTCCAGTGGGAGCTGCCATTTGGAACCAGCTCCAGCCCTGGCACTGGCTGGTGCCAGTGCAGCTGTGCTGGGCAACTCCTGCCCACCAGCACAGCCCCTCTGCCAGCATCACAGTGGCTCTTGTTGTCCAGGTTTGCAGGCTAGTGGCCCACGCAGCAAATTGGTAGAGAAGGACTCAACAGGTGGATGCAGACACCATCCAATGCCCAGGGTGTCCAGAGATCCCAACTGCTTTGGGTCACTTTGTCTTTTCCAGCTTTGGAAGCTCCCAGTGTTGATTCTTCTGCACTAATGAGCAGAGCAAGGCAGAGCTCACTTGGCTGCCTTTATTCTGTGCTGGAAAATAAACCAACCACTTCATTCCTACTGCAAAGCCTGGTCCTTCTGTGGCTTCAGGTACAAGAAAGGAGGCAGCCACAGGAGTCAAGGAAAGGTTCAGCTACACTAAATGGTTAAGAAGAGACAGGAGTTTACCTGATTAAAAATAACTCTCCTATTCACACCCACACCTGACCTTGCAGCCCCCACCTACGTTTAGAGCCAAGGGCCATCTAACCCACATAGGCAGTGGGCTCCAGTTTGTGATTCAGATGGCCAGAACTGTCCATGTGAATGACATAAAGGTCACACGGTCCCCTGGGGACCAAAAACATCATCTCTGGAGCTAGCTAAAATTCAATAAGATGCATTCCACTTCAAGATGGCCAAACTATTGCCATTAGGACCCTTAACTAGCTCTTGAAGTGATTGTTGCACCCCTGCAGGGTAGGAATCTTGCAGGGACATAAGGCGGGGAGCAAGACTTTTCTGTGTAGGTCTGTGATGCCTATGAGATCATTATTGACTCTGATAATCTCTCTGTGATGATGAAAGGTGTGGTTTGTATTTTCTTCTCCCCTCTTTAGCACAGCAGAGGCCCCAGCAGTTGCCAGCAGACCATGCTGGCCCATGGAAATCTCACCTAGAGAACTCACTTTGCTGCTCCTTTTAAAAACCAGTTACCCCAGCAAAGTCTTTCTGCAGGGTTTCACTCAGCAGCCATCTCACAGCTGCCCACAGCACTCACTGGCTTTCTGGGGCTCTGGGTGTTACTGGTGTCTGCTCTCTTGCCAGGGGTTAGCCAGGCTGACTCTCGGCAGCCCGGAAAGTCTCCCGGCTTCAGCGTGAACTGGGTGGTGGGGAGCCCTGACCTGGAGGTTCTCAACACCACGACGGGCAAGAAGACCTGTGGGAGCCCCTCACGCCTCTGCAAGCACCACTTCTTCACCCGCTGGGCAAAGCTTCATGGCAAGGTAGGGCTGGGGCTCTGGGTGGGATAGGCCTCGCCCTGGAGCGCTGCTTTAGCAAGCTCATTGTGAAAGTGCAGCCTCCACGAGGGTCCTGCATCACTCCTGGGAGGTCCTTGGGGAGGATCAGGAGCTGAGAGCCTGCAGAGTCAGCTGGGGTGGGTCTGGAGGACAGCTGGGTGTTCTGGCTGCCCTTGGTGATGGAGCAGTCAAAAGCCAAGAGTGTTCAGCACCCATATGGGCACAACTGGGTAAATGTTGGTACATCTCACCCCAAGTGTCCCTTGGATGATAAGGGGAGCATTTAACTCAGAGGCCTGAGGGAAGCATTTCTTATCCTCTTGAAGGAATCTACCTCACATCATTGCTCAACAGGAGTTCAGACTCCCACCAGGGCAGTGGTCCCCCATGGAGCACCAGCACATTCCCTGGTGACCCATTTCTGCCCCGTCCTGGGCAGGTTCCACAGCACTTCAGGTAAGAACAGCTTGAAGAGGGATATATGGAGAGTGTGGAAGGGAACCCTCCTGCTCCTGTCTCTTGGCAGCACTGAGCTGCTCTGCTGCCCAGGCTAAACCCAGCTCATTCTTCAAAGATCCTCAGAAAGGCTTTTTCCCTCTTTCGTCTCTAAAAAACATCTTAAGTGAGAAGCAGGGCTTTACCTTTTGAAACACACCAAGATCTGCTGCTGCCTGTGCCCACTCCAAGGCAAAGCTGTTTACCATGCCCCACGATGGCTGGAAACCATGTCACAGGCATTTACTGCTTCCCTGCTTTTTATTGTTAAGCCAAAAGCAAACACAGAAAGCACAGTGATAGTTTGTTTGTTGCTTATGAAGTGTAGACAGGAAGATTATACAGCTACTGAAGCCTCCTGTTTCTTTTGGCTCATTGGTCAATTGGGTTGGTTTTTTTAATTATTATTATTTTTTTTTCCCTTTCCCTGATTTTTGTTCTGCAGCTGAGCACACGAGCACCAGGCCATGGAGACATGCCATCAGTGTACAGCGAGGCAAAGCTGGTGGCTCAGACATACCAGGCTGTCAAGCAGCAGCTGTTTAAAGCCTTTCAGAAAGCAGGGCTGGGCACCTGGGTGAAGAAACCCCCAGAGCAAGATCAGTTCCTACTGACTGTATGAGCCACTTGACACCTTTGCTACGTGACTGGTTGCAGTCAGCTGGAGAGAAGGCTACACGGGCCACGTGAGTCAAGAGCTTTGAAGCAGTTTGAGATTTAATAGCAACCTCCATGGGAATCATTCCTTTTAATTCTGCATTGGAAATCCGTAAACAGAACCATGTCCCGTGCACTGAGCTCAACTTCAGAACTTCTCCATTTCCCCTCCCAAACTATAGTGCCACCCCCACAGGGAATCTGCTGCCCCTTTACTGCTGCTGGTTGCCACTGGTCTGAGGCTCCATCCAGAGCAGCGTGTCCCCCCCCGTGCCCTTGGTGTGTAATGGGGAATGGGGAGCAAGAGGGGAGCACCCCGGGCACCAGGCATGCAGCAGCTCTGGGTGTCCATCGCCCCCTCAGAAGGGGTGTCTTTAACCACCCACAGAAGGGGTGTCCATCACCCCCACAGCCCTCAGAAGGGGTGTCCATCACCCCCCAAAGTGGTCCAACCTCTATGCAAAACCAGCTGCCTGGATCCGTGAGGCAGAACCTGGCCCCGAGGCTCAGCGGGTTTTTCCAGCCCCGTTTCCCGCTGCTGGCTCTGAGCCCCGAGCTGGGCTCAGGAGCCCCTTGGCTTCTCCATTTGCTGCCTCTGCCAAACCACTTCCCACAGATCTTCTCATCTGGCCACCTCTTCTGCCTGCTGCAGTTTAGCTCTCCAGGCCCAGGCCATCACGGGTGCCCCTCAGACAGTAGCTGGGCTGTGGAAGCTCTCAGGAGGGCAGCTCGGGCTGCGCTGCCAGGCTGGTGCCCAGCTGGGCAGGGGGAGCTTGGGGGGGACAGTGCTCCTCGCTCTGGGTGGTGCCAACAGCAGCAGGCTGGAGGCAGGACCCAGAGCCTCAGCTGTCCAGGCTCCTGAAGACCCACCACTCTAAATTAACTGAGTGTGAGCTCAGGATGCTCCACCCAGCTGAAAGTCTCTGGGCTGGTAGCCACAGCTGAGACATGGGGGACACAGCAGGTTGGTATCAGCTCTTTCCTGCCTCAGTTTCTCTACCCATCAGATGGAGATAATGCCACTTACCCTGCTTCAACCTGGCAGGATCAAAACACCCTGGTCACAGCACCTGCCATGTTCCACCCTCTCACAGGGAGTTTTCTTCCCCCCAGAGCCCAGCTCCCAGCCTTGGCCAGAGCTCTGTGGCTCCAGCTCACTGGCAGTGCCACCTGTTGTTCTCTGCACACTCATCTGTAGAGCAGCAGGGGGGAACCAGGCAGGAGCCAGCAGCTCAGTGCTCCCTCCAGAGAGCAGCCCCCAGTCCCAGCCCCTGCAGACCCCCCTCACACACCCGGTCTGGGGTGGTTTTTAACCACAGGAGTCATGGGTAAATCACTACTGGCTTCTTTTTATTCCTGATTCTCTTTAGATCTGTATATAACCTGCTGCTACTGATTTGTGATAATTGTCTTGGTATTTTCTCAGCTGAGTTACTTTTCAAATAACATGAGGCTCATATTTTTCCATGTAATTTCCTTTACAGGGGAAACTGTTCCTATCAATAAAGATAGATGCTCTTTGTATAGGGTTTATCATGTTTGGAGAGCCATATACAGTAAATACATTGTTTATTGATGCCCACGATAGAATAGCTACAGTATTTTGATGAGATTTTATTTTTAGATTATCAACTACAAGATGTATCTATAGTGTCTTGTATAAAAACAATTGTGATAAACTAGAATTTTTAAATTAGATAAAACTTAAGCTCTCCCCTTCCAGAAACCTTTTCAGCAAAATAATACATTCCATATTAACTACCAAAAATATTTAAAACTATCCTTAGAATAGAAGTAGTTAAAAGAAAAGAAAAAAAAACCCCCAATCACCTGAGATGTTTGTGGCAACCACTTTGTCAGGGCTCCTGGGTAACGCTCAGAGGATTTTTGGCACTTCTGGAGCTTCCTGGTACCTCCGGGGGTCCCGTCCCAGCCTCTGCCCCCAGGGCCATGACTGGAGCTGCTGGAGAAGCCGGGGTGTTCCCAGGGGCTCTGGCTGCTCCAGCTGAGGTACAGAAGTCACAGGGCAGGCAGAGGGGAGGACAGGGCTCCTGTGCAGACCCCCACAGCAGGGGAAGCAGTGTCCCCTCTCCAGGCCAGTCCTCACCCAGCACGAGACCTCAGCAGCTCTTCCTCACAGCTCCTGCCCTCCTCATCCTCCCACAGCCCGGCCAGCGCTTCAGCCCCACGGGCCAGGGGTGCAGCTGCAGCTGGTCACTGGTGAGGACAAAAGGAAAGGGCAGGGGGGTTGAATTATCCCTCATGGCAAGAAACACACAAAAGCAACCCTGGCTGCAGCTGCGGAAGGGATTTAGCAGCAGGGCCCAAACCAAGTCCTCGCTGCAAGGAGGCTCCAGCTGATCCCTTGCAGCAGGGTTGGCCGTGACCCTGGGTGTCTCCTCCTTGCCCCTGGGCAGACAGGGTGGTGCCCATGACCCAGAAGCACACAACCTCCAGGCAGCAGCCCCTGAAGGAGGAGAAACTGCTCAGTAGTGACCCTGCAGTGAAGGTTCTGTACATAACACGCATGAGTGAATGGCAATACTGCACCAATGGATGTACATTTGTAAGATTTGTACAAAAAAAACCAAAAAAGACAGCAAAAGAAAATAAACCCCAATTTACATATGTGAATTTGCTGCTAAGTTCTGTAAATTGCACTTCAGTGATACCTGATAAGTGAATGTTTCTGTTAAGTGAATAAAATGCCAAGTAAAATTGTTCTTTTGCTGTTTGTTGCACGTTTTTCACCATGGGTTAGCAGTGCTCCAGACTGCTGGTCATTATTTTACACACACCTGCTGCAGGTGCCACAGGAACATGTTCTGACACAGCCAGGAGACACAGGCTTGTTCTCAGAGGTGGCTGAGCCTGCTCGTGCAGAACAGAGACACAGCCACACTACAAACTAGCAGGGAAAATCATCTAGAAAGATATTTCCTTGTCCCCTCCCTTGTGTGGGTCTAGTTCCAAGATAAAACTGAGCCTGACAGCTCACTGGGAGCCCCCCAGCTCACTGGGAGCCCTCGGAGCATCCCGGGGGTGTTCCCTTATTTTCCAGCTGAGCCTTCACTGCAGCTGCATTTCCTTACCTTGGGTCTATGTCATCAGGTACTTGGGCAGGACAGGGAGGAGGGGACAGAAGAAAGCATCTGCAGGGTGAAGTTGTCTCTGTGGAAAAAAGTCACCAGGAGCTGATCTGATTCCACCACCCACAGTGGATTTTTTTGCCTTGAGTAATAAAAGCAACAGATGCTCAGCATTTGTAAACCTCAGAGTGTATTTACATACAGAGTTCACTGCCTTAGCTGGAGATGGGTACAGCAAACTGGTATAGATAAAAACTGGATGGAGGTAAAGCAAACTGGATATAGATAAAAACTGGAGACAGGTAAAGGAAACTCCACAGCCTCACCCTCACCACAGCCTCACACAGCAGTTGGCTGCTGGACACACCTACCCAGGGTGGCCTGTGTGGCTGGACCTGTGTTTAATCATGAAGTTGAAAGGCAAGCTCCCAGAACTGCATCTGACACTGCAGGCACACACCCCAGCCTCATCAGGCAGTTGTTTCTTTTCCAACTGTATGTTGGAGAAACAACAGCATAAATACATAAAACCAACATAAACACGACCAAGTTGATATATCAACTAGCAAAGGGCTGCAGAGAAGTGCCTGTTTCTCTCATAAAATAAACAAGTCCTCCTGCTGCAGTTAAACCTTGATAGCTGTGGTGCAGAATGAACTAGGGATGTGAGAGCCCTTTAAACCTTCTGATTTAAACCACTGTGCCAGTTTGCCAGTCTGACACCTGATTGCTTTAGCTGGCTTCAGCTTGGCCACTGGATACACCAGCATTTTTATATATTAGATATAAAATATACACCAGTGTGTTTACAAATACACACCAGTATATTTAACTGGAAACCTAGGTGAAGTCATAGAAAATCTGAGGCACTTTATATGGTAATGGCAGCCTGGATGCAAAAAAAAAAAACCACCCTCAGAAGAACAAAGCAACCCAAAGCCATGGGGGCTTGCTCACATCTAGACACGTGTGGGGCTTCCTGGTACTTCAAGATTGTCTGGATACACAACCTGGCCTTGGAGAAGGGACATTAATAATCACTGTGTGATTGGCTTCTCAGCACTGGAAATAGTTCTGCTCAAGTGCTTCATTCAGTCTGGCTTTCCTGGTAATTAAATCCTCCATTAGAGAATTTTATGTTCTATTTTATCAACTTCCCTGGCAATACAGAGTAACTTTCATAGCCCATTAAAGTCTCGTCCTGACACTGAGAGGAAAAGGTCCCGTTGGCTCTGATCTGGTGCCTGTAGAGCTGTGAGATGACCCCAGCCAAGGGTGACAGCTCCTTCCTTTAGCAGAACTCCCTCCCCCAAAGCAAAACAAGCATCTGAAGAATGGTGCACACCACTGGGTCTGGCCTGTTCCTCTGACAGACAGACTGCTGCCCACCCCTCCTTCTCCAGCCAGCTCCAAGTCGCCCTGGGTGGAGACCCAGCCTTGCCTTCACAGCACACTCTGCTATAGATTGCTTTCATTTCATTTGATTTTAAGTAAATTAAGTAGTTTACTCAGGAGTGTTTACTGTTAAATCTATAATAAGAGACATTTTTCCCATGGATTCTAAAGGAAACAGTTTTTTCTAAAGCAAATTGCCTGGTGTCAGGGGTGAAAGGAAGCTTTTTCAGGAGTAACAACAGGTGCCAGCATCTCATTGACTCCACAGGCTCCTAAAATCCTGAGCACCTCACAGAGCAGTGGGGTGGCTCCTGAACCTCAGGTCTCAGTGGGAGACAAGGTGATATTCCAGAGGAACCTGTTAACCTGACTCACTGCCCACACCTGAACCCCACTGTTGGGTGCCAAACCCTGCCTGGCCCCCAGCAGTACCAGTAACTCCTGTGCAGCCTGGTGTGCAGCCTGTGCTGCCCAGAACACACTAACCCCTCTGGATCACACACTACACCCACTGCTGGTGCTGCTCCCACAGCCTCTCCAGGACCACAGCCCAGCAGACAAGGGGCTTTGAGCCAGCTGGCAAACCCCTAAGGCTGCTGCTGGAGGGACAGGAATGCACTGGAAGCAGCAGACAGGAGAAGAAAGGCATGGAGAGGATGTCCTGTCATTTCACATATGCAGAAGCTACCTTGTTTGTTGTTATCATCTGAGAAAGAGCAAAAAAGACTGGCTAACAAGTTTAGGGATAATTACCTGGTAAAGGAGCAGACCTGAGTTCTTGTCTAGACTCTGCCCTCTGAAGTGAGCAGGTAAAGACCCCCAGATGGGAGAGCTCCTGACCTACAGGCAACCAGTTCACCACACACCTTTGTCCACACACCATCTTCACCTTAAGTTCAAGCTGTGCCAGTTCAGCTCTGCTTTCTGTGGGAATATTTTAGGCTTCCCTAAAATAAAACTCTTATCTCCTTGTTCAGTCACTTAAGGGGTGAGACAGATCAGAGTAGCTAATTTCTCCATCTCATTGTCTACTGGTCTCTCTTGAAGAACTGAGGCACAAGTGAAGACTGAGTCATTCTGAAAATAACCCCTTTTTCACTCGAGGTGTGATGCAGAGAGCACTCTATCCCACAAGTGTCAGTGAAATGCAGAAGAATTAATGATCATTTTGGCTCACTCACTCTGGATTGTCCAGCTAAGGTAAAACTGCCACCTGAATGCAAATCTGCTGACTGCAAAGGACTCAGTGTGAGCAGAATTCAGGCTGTGAAGGGAGCTGGGGTTGAGGTCACATCAGAAGGTGCCTGCAGACACTTCATCATCCCCTCTCCTTGTACTTCCCCGTGCAGCCCAATGATTTGCACCGCTGAGCTCTGGAGCAGCTGCAAGTGTCTCCAGACAAGGCTGGCTGCAGATCACCCTGGGAAATGGCATGAAACTGCTGAAGCACTTTAGAGCTTATGGGATTGGCCTGGGACTGCCATACTTTACTCCTGCTGCTAATTCCCCTCCTCCTCTGTCAGCCCTCCTCCTGTTTCCGGCAGGGAGAAGCTCTGCTCAGGCACTGCAGGTGAGATCAGACAGACCTTCATGGGAAGATGGAAAGGACAATCTGGTGTGGTCCTCCAGCTATCACAGCACCTCAGTCCCAGCACCAGGTCCAGAATGCCATTTTGAGTTTCCAGCAACATGTTTCTGCTGCAGCATCTTGCTCCTTGCTAACTCTTACTAAACCTTTGTCAGACTGAAAGTTACACAACCACATCCCAAAACAACTGTTTACGGTGCCACTGAGGCCAGGAGCTTTGGTGCTCCCCTGCCAGCACTGCTCAGTGCCTGCTGCTCATGGAGATAAGTGTAAAACAACACGTGGAGAAACAGCAAACCAAACTAAAAACAGCTGAAATGAGGCAGCTCTCCATCTTTCACAGGGAGGTTTGCAATAGATTCTGACTTGGCAGTTGTTGTTACTGGCTGAATAGTTTTGACAGCCTTTCCACCCTTACCTGTCTCCCTCACTGCTGGCAGGGTCCTGAGAGGAGTTGCTGCAGACACTGGGTGTGGGCTGGCTCTTGCTCATTGTCCTGTGCCTGCAGGTGCTGCAGAACTAAGCGTGGTCCTTCACCTTCCACCTTCACCAGCTCTGAGTCTGCTCCCCACACCTGAGCAGGGCTGCAGAGGTGACTGATGGATCACTGCCACCCGTGAGAAGACAGATATGCTTGTGAGGCACACTGGCCTCTCATGTCTGTGAGCCAGAGAAGAGAAAACTGCATTAATTTGTATTCATTAAAATCAACCAACAGACCAGAGCCCTTCAGTCCTTCATGTGCACCAGCTTCCCCAAGCACCAGCAGCAGCCTGCCCTGCTATACAATACATACACAAATGTATTGTATAATGCCAAATATATACAGTAACTACATATATAGATATGTAAGAAGAAAAACTAAGAAATGTCCCAGTGGCAGTTCATGGGTGGTGGGAGCTGCACGTGACTCTCTAGGGTTCCTCAACACTTCCCTGCTCAGGACTGGTCTAAAATGAAGCTCCCAGGTGTCTGTGTCTCCCCCCCCACCAGTCTCTGCCTGGCACCCTCCGTGCCTCACTGCTGGTGCATGCAGGGGCAACATGCATTCCTGAAAATCTTCCCTCCATGGCCCAGAGCTGAGTTTGGATCAAGTGCATCTAGGTGGTAATCAAATCATTAGCCTGGGGGAGGCAGAACACATTAATGACTTCAGAAATGTTGGTTAAACCCCAGTCCTGATCAAAGAGACGAAAATGTATTGTCATTTCTCTAATAGCCATGTGGTACCCAAAATGAAATCAGTTTGTCAAGGGGTAGCAATTCCCTTTAGGAGAGAAACCAAACCTTTTCCCTTTTTTTTTTTTTCCCTCTCTCTCTGTGCCTGTGGGGGTGGGGCCGGGCCAGCCGGGCAGGGGAGAGGGGGGTGGGGGGGAAGAGGG